>JACXGJ010003882.1:0-49934 GCA_016801105.1 Esox niger | reverse complement strand
AGCTAATCAATAAGATGAACAACATTGTGTAGGTTAAGCAACCGAGTTATAGCTAGCTAGTTGTCTACCTGTCTCGCTGTAACTAACTCCGTTAGCTAGCTATAACGTTAGCGTTACTTGAACTAGCACGACTTAGCTTAATGATAAATCGTAGCTAAATACTGCGTAATGAAGTCCAAACTAAAATATACGAGATAACAAATGGTTAGAATGGTTAATTAATGTACAGGTTAAACTAAAGTAAAACTGTCAGATTGAATAAATACAAAAAATCTAGGCAACAACATAACTAGGTAGCAAGGATAATTTTACCTAATCCACGGACCCGCGTGTCACAGTAAATATGTTCCCCGTAGTTTGTAAATACCCTATGTAGTTCCACATTAAAGTTTGTAAGTAAATGCGTATAGCTCTATGGGTCATGAACATTTTTTGCGAAATATTTTTGTTAAAATAAAAGCATCCATTTCAGATTAATACAAGTATAGCTGAATGCAAGCATACTTTTAGGCTTTTTCCTTTTAGGCTAACGCGTTACTTGTATGCATTGCGATTTCTTTATATATGCAAATTACACTCGTTGATTTATGAAATTATAATTTACTGCTTGTGGAATAGATGCCATGTGGTTGAGACTAAGAAACTTTGACCTCATCATCACCACCTATCTTATTTGGTTTTAGTCAAAGCTGCAACGAGCGCGTCCTCCAGACTGACAGCTGATGATCAGATGGAGGGTAGCTAGCTGACGCTACGGAACTAGCTAGCAGAAAAGCCGTCAACGAAATGAAACAAAGGGGTATGAGGGCGTCATAGTTGTATTTTAAATAAACTGATAGTAGATTAAACTAGCATGGTAAATAGCCCGCTAACGTAACGCTTGCACTAACAAGCGTGTTATAGTTTTCCAGTTCGCACCGGCAAGCTTCTCTTTCTGTTTTAGTATCTTAATGATTGCTAGCTACTGTATCACAGCTAGCTTGGCTAAACGTTAGCTAGCTTAACGACGTAAACGCTTTTTTCTTAAAGATTTCTAGAAGCCTGTACATTCTGACAATTGGGTAGCTAATCAAGGACAGCATCACCGACAACTAATTTGGTAAGTAGTCATCACAACGTAAGTTTGCTAGCTTACTAGCGATACGTTTTACGACCAACTTACTAGCATATTTTGGGAGCCAACATATTACAGTATTGTATTGTACGTTAAGCTAGTCTAGCTAGCCACACCATTTTACACGGGGTTGTGGGAAATGGCTGTTACTAGTTATTTTGTAAGGTAGTTAGCTGTATTGGGCTATCATCGAGGAAGGTATTGTGTGCTCATTTGGTAAAGTTTTTAGATACGTAGTTTCAGTTCACTAAAACGTCGCTGTAACTAGTAGTGTGTAACTATAACTTCGTCAACTACAGTATGTAAATACTATATGGGTCCCCCCACAGTATCGCACTATCTGCACTCAGTACCTAATTAGATTTATTTTATAGTTTTAATATGGCTGTTATTGTTCACGTTCAGACAGCCTCGGCGTAAATTGGTCATATTTGTACCAAACCGTTTATATTGTTTCCTAACTATATTTGTTATATAATCAATACCAGTCAGCCATATAACTATTATAGAGGAAACAATTTAACATAGTATTATGTTTTTCTCTCAAGTGTATTCATTTTTCAATGTTATTTTACACAGGTAAGAATTTGAGAAGTGCCTGTGGATTTCCATCCTGTAGGATGGTTTTTGTTTGCCATAGCACTGCTGATCTGTGCCACAACGCCTAGCTGCCATCCATCTCCAATAACACCATGACTGACGTTCCCATTCGGATCGTCATGAGACTCCTCCACGAGTGCTTCAAATGATATGATAGTAGCTACCTGGATTACATTCTGTGCCAGCAGGAGGCTTGCGCGGGTCCTGCTGCTCTCTCTGGAGCAGCTATCAGTACGGTTTTGGGAAAGCCTCTGGACGACCGGAACCATGGGAAACAGCTGTGTTTGTAGAGAAGACAGTGACGTAGAGGATGGATTGGCCACTCGCGGGCAGCTAAGGCGAGTTGATCACGCTGCAGCCGAACCCCCAGAAGCACGAAGCAGTCGGCCCCGGGATCCTGTCAGGCCACCCCGGCGTGGCCGGGGGCCCCACGAACCTCGCAGGAAGAAACAAAATGTTGATGGGCTGGTGCTGGACACACTTGCTGTCATCAGGACTTTAGTTGACAAGTATGTTATCAAAATTTACTTTCTCACCAAGCATATTGAACTTTGCTTCCCTTTCACAGGTCTATATGAACAATATGTGTCAGGACTAGTACTGTTGATCAGATTATTCAAGCCGTTGTGCTGGTACTTAGAACATTTACCAACACCACGCCGTAATGTCAAGCTCTTACTCAGGCTAGGCCTGAGTCTTAGTAAAAACTTGTTGGTTGCTGAAGTTTAACGCCACTGACCAAATACTCAGAACTTGGTCAGTGGACTTAAGACTTCCCCGTAATACCCTTTCAAAACAATAGAAGTCTGGGTCTGATTCAAAATGGAACTGGATCAGTGAACAGACAGTTTCTCTTTGAGTTGGCTGGGAGGAGATCCCCATGGAGCAGTAGAACTGTAGTCAGTCGTGGGAGTTACAGGCAGGGTAAGGGTGGGCCAGATGTGCCAGCCTTACTCACAGCCAAATTGACAACAACAACAGAGGAAGACCCACTCCCCTCACACTGCTCCACTCTCTCTGTCTCCTGCTTGTCATTCTGTTTAGAGCAAGGGACATACCAATGAACCAATACATGTTACATGTGATGATGCCTGCACTTCACTGTCACATTCTGCTCACAATCCTAATTTTTTTCTTCAGTGACCAAGAGCCCCCTTACTCCATGATCACATTGCATGAGATGGCAGAAACTGGTAAGACGAACATACTTCCCAATATGTTACTGTATGAGCAACAGTGTTACACAAGGGTCTCTGAACCTTCAGTGTGAGTTATTGGAATAGAAAGAGGAACTAGTGGTCTGGTGTATTTTTATAATTAGTGTAGTGTCTTGGAAGCTTTAATTATGGAAATCAATGACTGGTTAATCTTAGGATTTTCCAGTGCTGTAACCAAGTTGTAACCAAGTTGTGTCATGAAGATATTGGAAATTGGGGGATCCACAGACTTCTCAGATAATTGTGGTCTATTAGGACATTTATAACTTCTTGCTATAAATGTCAATCTATCACAATCTGCCAGAAACTATTGCATCACCTTCCTCACAGAATGACAAATATATTGAAAACCAGATGACTTTAGATGAAACCTGCTCTTAGTATATTCTCTTAAGCTACATTGTTCATTTGACTTTGCTGTGCCTTGCTTGTAACATTTTACTACTCCCTGTTTATGCAAATAATTTTTTAGCAGAACCGACCCATAGTGCTTGGGCATTGTTGTAGTTGTTGCCCATACTAAGTGGCAGGTCTGAACCTTGCTCTGGCTGGTATGACTGATAGATTTTTCAGGGCCATGCTGGTCTTAACTGCAGTATCCTGTCTGTCTCCGCCCCCTCTTGTTGCCGCGGCTATGTGCTGTTTATTTATAAGTGCATCTGTTCCTTTGATGGTTGGTCGAGTGGTGGGTTTGGTGCAGCAGTCAGGTGTTGAGTCACTGTGATGAAAAGGGAACATTTGAGTAGGATCTGTTCCTGGGGCTGTGGTGGTTGGGGGTGGTTGGTGGTGGTGGTTGGGGGTGGTTGGTGGTGGTGGTGGTGGTGGTGGGTGGTGGGTGGTGGTGGGGGGAGTATAAAGCAACACAGCAATTTTATTTTCTTAAAATACATCTGCCTTCTGTGCTGCCTTTGCCATATATGTAAAATAGCTTGCATAGTTCACAAGAGGTTAGAGATGTGTTGATTCTGTTAAGGGTGACCAGAAGGAGGAACTCCAGACAGAGTCGGGAGTCGTAGGTGTTTTTTTGACTGACTGCACTAGAAAGCCCCACGCAAGCAGGCTTAGACATGTTACCTCGTCGAGGCCTTTGGAGATCAGGCTGTTAATGAACCAGTTGTGCTTTTTCTGCGAACTCATTCCCTTGTCCGCCCTAAGATGACGGCTGGTTGGAAGTGGTCCAGTCTCTCATCCGGGTGATACCGCTGGACGATCCTCTGGGACCGGCTGTGATAACCCTCCTATTAGACGAGTGCCCACTGCCCACCAAGGTGAGCACCTTTACTTACCATCCGCAGTCCGTCTATGATTCATCTCTTTGCCTATTGCACATACAGATCTCCAATTCCCAAACTATGACTGGTCCTCATGAAACGCTGCTTAACAGCAGTCAACCACAACACGTCAAGCTTATTTGCAAGTGCTTTTTTAAAAAATTTTTAGCTCCTCTGCTCTGAGTCATCGCTGCTCTCTTTTTATCTTTAATGTTTGTTTTTTTTTTGAGAAAATGAAGCGTAACTGCCCTTCTTGGTTTGATGTGCTCAGAATGTCCCCTATGTGTGAGGGATTCTGTTACGATACTGCTAGTTTCATTTTCTTTGTTAGGATGCTCTACAGAAGCTGTCAGAGATGCTAAGCCTGAGTGCCGTTGTGGCCCGCCAGGATGCTGTTATCCCTTCCAAGCACCGCAACACAACCGCGGTACTGGGCTGCCTGGCCGAGAAACTGGCTGGTGAGTGTGGATACTAACTGACCTTACACACACACACACCACTGCAGATTTCTATATTCGCACACCACACAGAAATCTATATTCCCTAGCCCTAAACCCAATCTTTACCTAACGGGTAATTCCTAAACATTAAAGATGCACTGATTCTAACATTAGGCCCAATGATTAGATTTTCTCTCTTGAGCCAATAGCGATTTCCCTAGAGGGCACTGGCCTTGGTATGTTAACAACAGGTCAAAAAGGAGTGTGAGTGTTCTGAGAGAGCTGGCTATGCAGGTTTGTGTTACAGGCCTTTCATGACATGGCGGAAGTGCTCTCCCTTTTGGGCGACAGCTCTGCTGCGACTGTAGAACTGCAGGGTGACAAACTGCTCACAGTCTCACATACCCAAATGGGGTTGTGGCTACTGTTTAATATCCTGCTAATGACTGCTCTCGCTGTCTGGTCTCTCAGGTCCAGCCAGCATTGGACTCCTGAGCACTGGAACCCTGGACTACCTATTGGAGAGTCTGGTGAGAACGCAACACACTGCGTTATCTGTAGTTAACTAGTTATTTGACAGACAGTTGTTGCACAGTCAGTAGCGATGCTTTGGGTTGCATGTTGTGTTTCTGGGTAATGAGACTGAGACCTTGTCTAATTCATTTGATCATCTCATTTCCCAGAGTTCTGAGGCCCATCCCACTGTTATGCTCTTTGCCCTCATAGCCTTGGAAAAGTTCTCACAGACCAGTAAGATCCAGCCCATCTTTTGCACTTCATTATATACTGAAGGTTACCTACAAGTTTGCAATGAAATGTAATTGTAACTCATATTTCATGGTTGCAGGTGAGAACAAGCTAACAGTGTCTGAGTCATGTATAAGTGACCGGCTGGCGGTTCTGGAATCGTGGGCTGACCACCCAGACTACCTGAAGCGCCAGGTTGGCTTCTGTTCCCAATGGAGTCTGGATAACCTCTGTGAGTAGTAGGCTGCATCACATTAGTAAGGTCTTTACTTGCCTGCATTACCACCCACAACATGCTCTTGGGTACAGCATCAGTCCATTGTTCCTTGTGTAAAGAGGTTTTAAGCTCCCTGTGGGATCATACAGGCTTTCAGAATATTTAGTTTGGTAGTGTGTGTGAAGATGCAGAGAAAATGTCAGAACAGTCACGGTGCTGACAGTCACGGTGCTGACAGTCACGGTGCTGACAGTCACGGTGCTGACAGTCACGGTGCTGACAGTCACGGTGCTGACAGTCACGGTGCTGACAGTCACGGTGCTGACAGTCCCTGTTATTGTGACTTCATTTTCTCCCATGTCTCCACAGTCTTGAAAGATGGCCGTCAGTTTACCTATGAGAAGGTGAACCTGAGCAACATCAATGCCATGCTGAACAGTAATGACGTCAGCGAGTATCTGAAGATCTCTCCTACTGGATTGGAGGTGAGGGTCTGCAGATTTGGTCTTCTCTCTTTATTGAGGTGGTCTTCTCTGTACTGTGAGGTGGTCTCTCTGAGGCTGACATCATCCATCCTAAACTATGTTCATTCTCGTGCACAATAATTGATTATACTTTGTTCCAGTCATTCTCAATGCAGCATTGCACTGACCGGTATCTTTTACATATAAATAACCAGTGTATCCCACCCTAAAGGCTCGCTGCGACGCGTCCTCTTTCGAGAGTGTCCGCTGCACCTTTTGCGTGGACTCAGGTGTGTGGTACTATGAGGTCACTGTGGTCACATCGGGAGTCATGCAGATTGGCTGGGCCACCAAGGACAGCAAGTTCCTCAACCATGTGCGTAGATGGTCACATGCTTTACCCAAATACACATGGCAAGCTGTGCTTACTCCGTGTACAGTATGGGGGTGCTCAAGACCGAATATCAATCATGTGTGTTTCAGGAGGGCTATGGGATCGGAGATGACGAGTACTCATGTGCATATGATGGCTGCAGGCAGCTCATCTGGTACAACGCCCGCAGTAAGCCACACTCTCACCCCTGCTGGAAGGAAGGTGAGTTCACCTCAGGCCTCATACGGTATCACGTTGTAGCCCGAGAAGCACTGTGTCACGGGGAGATGTCTCTGTTAGCGCCTTGGCTTACACAACTGTTACTGATCTACTGTGTTACACTGGAAACGGCAACCCATACAGAGGACGTACAGGATCGGTTTGGCAGACACAGATTAGGCCTAGAGTTTTATCATTGATAATTTTTTTAGGTCCTAGACTAGGCTTCATCTGTGTTTGCTAAACCGTCCCTAAGTTTTCTCCCACAGTTTCTGTAAAACAATTTATGAATCGGGGCTGGAGAAATGGAGCACCTCTCAAATCCGCAGACTGCTCTGTGGATGCAAGGACTGACCATTCCATGCTATTAAAATACGTTTATACCATGTTTTTAGACTTGTCTACATCGTTTGCAGATAAAACAAGGTTTTTTAACATGTGGGAATCAAGTTGTAACCTGTGAATGTAAGAATTAATGACTGTTGCCCTGGGATCTGTAGGCGATGCCATAGGTTTCCTACTGGATCTCAGTAAAAAGCAGATGCTTTTCTACCTGAATGGACATCAGCTCCCACCAGAGAAGCAGGTGTTCTCCTCAGCAACGTGAGTATATAGACGCCCTGCTGTTATCAGTCATCACAGAGAGCTATCCACTATATCAGCCAGAGAGGGGAGGTCTGCTTCATTCCTTCCACAGCCCTAATATTTATTTACCTTCATAAACTATTTAAAATTGGAAAGGGGGTGAAACAGTACGTGTATTCATATTGAATCTACTCGGTAGAGGGTCCATGGTGCACAGTTCGGTACGCACTGCCAACTGAACAATACAGTAATTATATATTATAGCTAGAACAGTATGTATATTATTGTAGGAGAATAGTATTACATAAACCAGTGGTATTTAACATGAGGGAGAATATTCATATAGTAATAAAGTTGTCTTTAAAAATAAAATAAGTTGTTTCGTTGCTGTATGCAGCTTTGCTCAGTTATTTCACTCTAGCGAGAAAAGAGCTGGGAGGAATTAGCAGTTAGCTAAATGCAAAGGAGTGTCATTCAGGTCTGCCATTTGGGAACATTTCGGTTCCTCTGTAAACTGTAATGATTTCGAACGAGGTGGATTTAACTTCTACAACATGTAGTCTCTGTTCATTGATTACAGCTTATTGGAGTGGCAGTAACATGACTAATGATTTATTGGTATACATGGTAAATAGCAAATACTTTTTCTCAGGTAGAAATATTTATTTTCTTTCAAGTGGTCCTCTTGTTTACGGCACTGGTATGTGACTCAATTTAAATATATGCAGCTGAACTATGCACTGTTTTTAAATGACTTATTTCATGTTATATGGCAGGCACCTCCTTTTTTTGCTGTCCTTTAGTTTTTATATGCTCCAGGAAATGTAAGCTACCCGTGTTTACTATTATAATAAATGGAAAATCTAAATACTAATTACGTATTTCTCAGGCATTTATTTTGTCTATTTATCAAAACCCAACCCGTGAAACCACTGTACCCTATCGTACCTAACTGTGGTTTTGTGAACTGTTTCACCCCTTAAATATAAATATATAGATTTCTATATATTCTGTTCCTCAGGTCTGGCTTCTTTGCAGCAGCAAGTTTCATGTCCTATCAACAATGCGAGTTCAATTTTGGGGCGAAACCCTTCCGCCACCCCCCATCTGTCAAGTACAGCACTTTCAATGACTTTGCCTCGCTGGCGTCTGATGAGAAGATTATCCTTCCCAGGTACGTCTGAGCAAATATTCTTCAGGGGAAATGGTTATGTGCTTGAAATGCTAAGTACGGTTGAACGGGTCAAGCGCACAGTCCCTTTTTCCATTTATATTGGTGTGTTTCCCTCAGACACCGTCGCCTGGCCCTGCTCAAGCAGGTGAGCATCAGAGACAACTGCTGCACCCTCTGCTGTGACCAGATGGCCGACACGGAGCTGAGACCCTGTGGACACAGGTACTTCTTCTCACCTCCGCACATTGTCCTTCTCTTGAGCGTCTAGCCATTGGCCTCTGTGTTACTGTGTGCATGTGTGTGTGTCTCTCCTCAGTGGGATGTGCATGGAGTGTGCCTTACAGCTGGAGACGTGCCCACTATGTCGCCAGGACATCCAGACGCGCGTCAGACTCATCTCACACGTGTCCTGACACATCACCTTGGAACCAGGACGTAAACACTCCTCCCCAGCCCTCCCCTTCTTCAGTCACCCTTAACTCAGTTATCAACCCGACCAATAGGACTGTGAGGCTGTGTCCGGATTCCTGATTGGACGCTGGGCCTAGTGTGAGATGGGTGTGATGGTCCTGATGAGACCCCCCCCCCTGGGGGAGATGTGTAGGATGACCAGGATGTGGAGGTGGAACATTTTCATTCGCTGCACTCCATGGCTAGTCCTCTGGAGATAAAGCCCCCACACCCGGTCTGGAAGCAAGAAAGGGCTTGGAGAGCGAAAGAGAAGGGGGAGGAAGACCGTTTGAGACATTTTCAGGCAGCAGCATTTCCAGAATCATCCCATCAATCTCATTGTCATAAACTCACACAGTATCCACACATGGATCTGCCTAATGGGCTGTCTTCAGGCTATGGTCAGTGTGTTCTGTGTGTCTCTGCTCAGATGTTTCCAATGTGTCTGTGATTCTCTTGTTTTATTCTGACTAAATGTAAAGGCACAAAACTGACATTTATAGTCACAGCCAAGGCTGTCTTATGGTCCATGCCCTGCTTTATCATACAGTACCAACTGAGCACAGGTTTGTGCGTAAAAGGCCACCGTTATATAGACAGCCTAATTCTGATCTGTGGCTCATTAGTGGCAGAACATCAGAATTTGACTGCCTCTGCAGCCTTACACTCCAGCTATCTTTCTGCTCTACTTGAAACACTTCTGGGTCGGTTGAGTAACATTCTGTGGTGAGATTGCGAAGGTAACTAACGAGCTGTGATTCAAAAAGTATTATATTTGTGTACAATTAGAACTCAAAATTGAGTTGATTGCAATTAAGTTATTGAAATCGCAGCTAATTGGGATAGTTTAATTCCCAGAATAGCATGAAGTGGTTGTGTAAAATCATCCAAACAAACCCAGGATGTCAGAAATCACACATCTTTAACAGTATAAATGACTACAGTTGATTATAACAATTGACAATGTGCATATATGGAGAACCCATTTTCTCCCTTCCAGACAATTAATTGGTCCTGGAAGAAATTCAGTCAAAAGTTAAGTTGTATCAAAATGTCTTTAATGGAGTAGCCCAAGGGGTCCCAAAGATGTGATTTGCGGAATAATCATTGTTTTCTGGATTGTGATATTTGTAATAATAAATGTAAAATGTGTTGCATAGTGGTTTGTCAAAGAAGCTTTTTATTGAAAATGTTTTGCCATGTAACAACCGCTAAACGCAACATCAGCCAGAATGATTGTAACCCATTCAGTTAAAAACTAGCGGCTCGTCTGAGCTAAGAAAAAAGAACGGCAATACACCCGGAACTAATCGGCTGGGATCTATTTCGTCAGTAGGCTCAATTTACTGAAGGGAGCGGCTTTTTCCGTTGCCTTGGTAGCGGTAATCGAAGAATCAGACGGCCACGTTAGCTTTCTAGCTCAGTAGATTTAGAATGGACGTTAAAGAACGACGTAAGTACTTTGCTACCTAACCAAGTGTGAGTCATTACAAAATTCAGTCAGAAATGTGGCGGTAATTGCTCCGTAGTTATGCATTTGCACTGACGTCAGCCTTTCATATGCTGACACTTGTTTACATGCTAAGTATAGCTTGAAGCTAGGCTTAGGATAGCTACAGTAGCTACTTGCTAGCTAGTTCAGTGTCTGTCGTTATATTAAAAATAATATACCGTTAATGTTATGGTACAATGTCATGTCATTTTTGAAAGATCTACTGGGTGGTGGAGAGAACATCGTTGACATGGTGGACTTGGAAGAGGAAAATTTTGCAGTTTCAAAGTATGTGTGCTTGTTTGTTTCAGTGAGAAATTAGTCCAGTTAATTTTGATCATTCGCGTGATGCTCATAGCTGTTTTGGTTGTTGGCTATATTTATTGTCTACAGCTCATCAGACGCAGATGCAGCCTTTGATGCTGTCATTGGAAGTATTGAAGACATTATTATGGGTAAGTCGGACAATTCGTTTTTTGTGTTTAGAGCAGTGGTTTTCAAACCTTTCCTCGGGGAACCCCAGCTGCTCCGGGTTTTTGAACTACTCCTTAGCACAAGATATTGAACGTATCTACTAATACTCAAGCCCACGATTAGTGAATCTGCTGTGCAAGGGCATGGCTACAGCTAAGCTGTTGAATATCTGTGATGTGAATCCCTGAGGAGCGGTTTGAAAACCACGGGTCTAGATTTGCTATGATGTTTCAGTGGATAGTTAATGGTTGTGATTTTCTGTTTACTTCCCAGAGGATGAGTTCCAAAATCTTCAACAGAACTTCATGGAAAAACACTACCTGGAGTTTGATAACTCAGAGGAAAATAAACTTGCCTATACCCCCATCTTCAATGAATATGTAAGTCACCACTAATTTGTCACCCTTTTTAGTAATGGCATGCACATCAGTAAAGTTATATAAAAACCTGATGAAAATACAGCTCTGGTAGAAATTGAGACCCCTGCCACTTTCTTTCCTTTCCAAAAAAGTTGAAAAGGAAATTTGAGTGAGGTATCTTAACTTTAACCCATTGTTGCACACTCAACCTTCCTTTTTGACTTTTTTGGAAAGGAAGGAAAAAGGTGCCATTGTCTCTGAATTTTCTCCAGAGCTGTATACTTGACTCTCAGTCGTATGTGTTCTGGTGGTTACCTCTGCAGATTGAGTTGCTTGAGAGACACCTTGAGCACCAGTTGATGGAGAGGATTCCTGGTTTCAACATGAACACATTCACACATTTACTCAAGTATGTACATACATTTTACATCAGGAGTCAGTTTGCATGGTGCCTCTAGGCGCCCCTTGCAAACCAAGTGCACCTCGCTGCAGACCGTATTTTCTCACTTCACAGACATACATTTTCTCTCTTCACAGACATACATTTTCTCTCTTCACAGACATACATTTTCTCTCTTCACAGACATACATTTTCTCTCTTCACAGACATACATTTTCTCTCTTCACAGACATACATTTTCTCTCTTCACAGACATACATTTTCTCACTGTCTATTTGTTTCAGGCAGCATAAAGATGAGGTGTCAGGGGACATCTTCGACATGTTGCTTACTTTTACAGACTTCGTGGCCTTTAAGGAAATGTTCATTGACTACAGAGCAGTGAGTAGCACGCAACCTCTATAGCTTTTATTCTATTAACTTTTTATTCTGTTCTGTGTGGCTAAATTGGACAATTTAAGTTGGACAAAAAGGAATCCAGGGGTCCAAAAAAATTTATTGGATGCTGGAATATTTTAATTCCATGTTGCACTGCTAAATACGTAGGTACAGTGGGTTGAACAAGTATTTGATACACTGCTGATTTTTGCAGGTTTTCCTACTTACAAAGCATGTAGAGGTCTGTAATTTTTATCATAGGTACACTTTAACTGTGAGAGATGGACTCTAAAACAAAAATCAATCCAGAAAATCACATTGTATGATTTGTATTTGCGTTTTATTGTATGATACATCAGAATAGCAGAATCAGCAGTGTATCAACTCCTTGTATGGCCTATGTATGTAAGTTTAATGGGACCACTGGGTGTACAATTCATAATGTTTCCAATTGGATGAAGTCTAGCCTGTGTGTGACATTGTATTACAGTTGTGCTCAGGTCGATTTTGGCATTCCGCAGAGTGTTGTTGTTCGGAACTATAGTAGCCATAGAAAGTCTGAATCCCATTAATATTTTGTGTCATGTCAGTGCCTCAGTTTAATGGATTTCAGTTAGGATTTGTTTTCTATTGATCTATATACCATACACCACTCTTAAGAGAAATGTTTGTGAAATTAAATATTAAGTTAAAATACCAAACAGAAATGTCATGATTATATAATCCTATACCCACCCTATAAATGGCTTGCCTAAATTAGCTCAGTGACCTTCAAAATAATTAGGTTAATTTGCCTCCACCTCGCAATGCAATTGCAGTGCAAAGGCTCAACTATGAGCACTAATTATCTTTTAAAAGAATGGACACTTGTAGAAAAGCACAGATTAGGGGATGACTAGACCCTGCCCTCCTGAAGAGTTGTTGGAGTCCTTGGGGCTCATAGTTGAGCCCTTGGTCCTCCACTAAAGCTGTATGGATTCTTCTGTACTGTTGCCCCATCTGTTTAAGACAGTCCAGCCTCCCCTAGATGAGCATTGCTGTACAGTCCAGACCTACCCTCAGTAGCTAGCTACATCTTTTAATGTTATTTTAATGTAAGAGGTTTGAGATGGTTTTTGTTATGAAAAGCGCCAAAGAATATTTTTATTAATAATTATAATATAGAAGAGCAAAATACCGTGAAATACACTATTATTCATTTACTATCAAAATATATTTGAAGGAGCCTCATGGTACATTTAGCTGCGTCATTTTGAGACAGTGCTTCGAATCTTCTTTGCAGATTAGCCAAGGGGTCTGTGGAGGGTGGTGCAATTGGCCAGCACCATCTATGTTTGGAGGGTTTGTAATTGAATGTGGTTGTCTTGCCTCAGTGCAGTCTAGCTACTCCTTGTTGAGGCTAGTGTGCTTGTTACTTCAAGGTAAAAGGTCAGAGTGCGTTCCTTCTGGCACATGACAATTCTTGTCTAGACTTTCTGTTTGAGTGAACTGTGTGATTATTGCCATTATTGGCACCCCTATGAATCCTTAAGAACCAAATCTATTCATCTGAACTGTGATTAACCTACCTGGAAGAATACCTACATGTATTTTGTTCATGCATTAAAAAAAACACCCATCATAGTTGAAGAATTGGAAATTGGATCTTGGAGTAATCAAGTGTCCAAAACTACAATTAGAGGTAGCAGAGTTGCTTACAACAAGTATTTCCTCAGTGGTGAGGAGAGATTTCCGTTTTCTATTTTTAATGTTTTTATTTTGCAATAATTATGTAGAGCCTTGTGTAAAATATGGAGAAAGAATATAAAATGCATACAGCTCGAAGGCACTGATACAACAAAATGTGAAAATGTTTGAGGTGTAGATTGTCTATATGCACTGTAGCTGACCTGAATAAAAATGTCAGGGGTATGCTAGTGGTTAGTTTATCATTGATTTGGGTATGCTGGATTGACAATAAGTCGAATAAGTGGAACGGCAGGGGATCTCCAGGAAGAGATTGGAGACCCAGGAAAAGATTTGAGTTGGGTGTCTAAGAGGGGCTTTCATTTCTTCTGTGTGGTGTACAGGATGATGTTATGTTTCACCGCTTACTCTGTCTACAGGAGAGGGAGGGCCGAGGACTGGACCTTAGTCAAGGCCTAGTGGTGAGGTCTCTGAGCTCTACACCCTCCAAACCGATCACCTCCAGGACAACGGCACAACTGAACTAAGTAATGAACACGTTGGTGGTGGCACAACAGACGTGTTCATGTTCCATTCACCGGGGGACTGCATGTCAGCTGAGGGCACACAACTTGTGAAATGGTTAGCATGGCAGTCTGGTTCCTGCTTTTGTATTTGAACTGTTTCAGGTTTGCAAGGTGAATTATAGCCGTCTGCTGGTTTTGTTTAGCAACATTCAGTGTTTCTCTGTTGAAAATAGACAGATTAGTTCTCATGTGGCTCGATTTATTGAATTCATGAACTCAATTACTTGAGTTTTGTGCCTGTGATCGTTGCATCAGTAACATGACAGTTTGGCCAAATTATTATAATTTTTTCACATCATGCATTGTTTTTCACCATCTGAACAGTAGCATAGTGGTTCAGCCATTTGCATTGGTAGAAAGGAGAGCCATGTACACCAGCCATGGAAGAATACCTTAGAATGTTTACCTTTTGATTGTACTACTGGCCCTCCACACCTATCAGTATGAATAGTCTCTCCACGAAAGACCTGTTGAAATTCAGTTTTAGGCCGTTTGTTAGTATGTATATATTTTAAATGTTTTAATGAAATGTATCTTTGTCACATGTTTGTATATTTTAGTTATTGACTGTTTATGAAGATGTTTCAAATAAAGGGATTCATTCTGCAAAATCTCATTTATTAAAAAAACTAGTCAAACCAAAGAAATGTGCAACATCGATTTCTCAGTCATCACGTTGATAGTGAAAAACATTTATAAATTGCAAAATGTATGTGTTGAAATTGAGGTCATGTACCTCTTGGGATTCTTGTACATTTGCAGACAAGAAATCATCTTTGATGTTTCAACAGTACAATTCTGGTAAATTCAATTGACTGAACATGAAAGTCACACACCAGTCTATATGACATCCTACATTTGACAGTGCATGTCAGAGCAAAAACTATGTCAAGAGTTAAAAGGAGTTCTCCCTAAATTGTGTCTAGGCAGATATTGGGAGGTGTAACTGGGGAAATTGACCTTTGTCAGGGTGGTGACCAAGAACCTAATGCTCACTCTGACAGACATTCAGAGGACCTTTGTGGAGCTGGAAGAACATTCTAGAAGGACAGGCTCTCTGCAGCACTCCACCTATCAGGCCTTTATGGTAGAGTGGCCAGACTTATCTGATGTTTTTGCTTGGTCATTATAGGATGTTGTGTGTCGATTTAATCCACTTTAGAATAAGGCTGTAAGAAAATGTGGTCTGAATACTTTCCGAGTGCACTGTATGTGAGTGACATTTGTGTGATGAAGATGGATGTGAGGTGGTAGGGGTACAATAGAGACATACTAAGAAAAGGCCTGCAAAATGCATATATTATTAATTCCTGTCAAATGTAAACATAAAAATGATTGTCCAGCTTTTTAAAGACAGTACTGAATAAAAATAATCCTTTGAGCACGTTCTGGAAACTCCTCTTGTCAAACTGTCGTGGTCACGTTGTGCACCAGTCTCTCTGTAGGGGAGGTTTCTCAGAACAGGCAGTAGAGTGGTTCTATGCAGGGCCGGAGTGGCTGGCTGCATTACCTCCATCCTTCCACGTCAGGTAGGAAAAGAAGGTGCTGGCTCCATATAACAGAGTCACCACAATGCCAAAAAACTGAGCAAGAGGCATGAGAAAAGAATGTTGTTATTAACTGGTGATGCAGTGCATGCTTGCATAGATTCTTTTTCAAGTTATATCACTGACTGGCATTGGGGATGACAGGCAGTTTGGGTTCCAACTCTGACGGCCAGATCTGTATGGGTTGAAGCCAACTACTTCACCACCGTTTGTTCTCAAGCCAATCAACAATCATTACATACAAATATGGTCATAGTGGACAATTACAACCAACATATATTATAATAGGTCTACATATACAGCCTGGCATATGACCTACATCAAACAGGGATGTTTGTGAAAGCCAGTAGGCGGGGAGTCACCTGGCCAGTGATATCCTGTGTCTGCATGTTTTTTAAAGATGCTTCAATTTCCTGCGCATTGTAAAATTTGGATAGCCCTTGGTCTTGTGCAACAAGCTAGGGCCAATGTTAGGATGTCTGCCAGTAATATCAAGGATTTGTCATGTGCCTCATTGTAAATTGCAAAGGGACTCTGGACAAGGCTGCCAGGGAGAAAGAGACAACACCCTAAAAGCTAGCTAATATTTTATAACTATCTCTAAACCTGTCAGTCAGGTATGTACATGATATATAATCACTGCCTCTTAGTCAAACATTTGGGAGTGAAGTAGAATGGCTAGAAACAAACTTTGATAACTTATCCATAACTGTGGACAACATGTGGATATCAGCACTTCATGTTTAAAGTTATCTTCTTGGCATATGTACAAATTAATTTAAACGTATCTTTGTGGCATTATGAGGGGAGCATTTGTCTAAACATTGGTTACTTGTGTGTTTCTGTTGTCAACTGAGCATAACTAGCTAAACCAACTAACAAGCAGTTTTAGGGCCAATTCCATTTTCATTCCAGTCATTTCAGGAAATATAATGAATGCCAATCTACAATTTCCTTGTTTTTGAAAGATGAACATTTGAAATTGGAATTTGCTTTACTTTCTGAGTAGACTGGTATTTAAAGGCAGTTGACCCGAATACTGTTCACAAGTTAGCATGTCAGTATGTTTTCCATGTCTTTTCATCTGTGTCTTTGTGTCTGTGTAGTGTGCGTGTATCTCCTGTCTGGATCGGGTGGTCTGTCCCAGACTTACCGCTGCCGCTGCCATGTGGCCATAGTATCTTGTTGAATAGTAAGGAGTGACTGATGCAGCGTTAGCCAGAAACGCTGTAAGGTACAGGACTGTCGCCACAGCGTTATACCCCATCACCTGCAACACAGAGAACAGATGGTGATCAACAAAAAGTTATGTAACCCTCCAACACACGCACGTTTCCTTATTATTTATCGAATATCAATAACAAAATTACTTTGAACTAAAGGTCCTGCAAATATGCTGATCGATGTAAAGTACTATATGCAATATATTCTGATACACTATGTACAAGGCCTTGCAAAATGATTCAGACCCCTGACCAATTCTGTCATATTAATGAATTACAAATGGCACATTGAAATTTCATTCAGATTATTTTAACTCTACAACTCTACAATTATTATGAGATGACATCGTTTTTTATATAATTTAATGGCAATTTGTATTTATCTCTCATTTCTGTTGAATGATATTTGGTCTTAATTTTCTTTCATATTCAAAGCTTGACCACTGATCTTTCAAAGCCTGATCTTTGTCAATCCTTCATCCAGAAAACGTGACAGTAATGAATGGTTCACCAGTGAGTACCAATGGTCAGGTAATGGTAGAGTTCTCAGGAGCTTCCACAGCACAGGGTTGGAATACTTCAGCAAGCAACATATTTCAGTTTTTGTTTCTTCTTAATAATATTTCCCAACATAAAACTAATCCTACCTACTTAAAAATCAGGCAGAACACAATTTTTATGTACCATTTCTAATTCATTTATACAAAGCTCCTACACAAAAAATAAGCTGCTGTCTGGTCACAGTCACACCAGAGGTTAACAATAGCTCAATACACTCACCAGCATTGGCCAGGGCACAGAGCTGAATTTGTGATGGACACCAAAGAAGAGAATGAAGAAGAGGACAATGGTGAGCACCCACAGAGCCACGGCAACAAACATCACCCAGCCATAAGCAGGAACGATTGTGTAGACTGCACTTGCAATCAGAGCCCACTGTAGCAGGCCAAGACCCTAAAGAGAATGAAACCGACAGATAAATGTTCTGAAAAACACAGGTGACATTGGAACAGAAGAATCCTCTGTGTATGTAGGTTCTAATCCAGAGTGGCCGTGTGCTTCACAAAAGTTTCTCTTACATGTCTTGGAGGCATAAATTAATGTAACTGGTTTACTCAATGGAGAGGGCAGAGCTAACTTCCTAACTCTGAAGAACCAATTACAGTTCACATGTAATATTTTTAAGGTTTGGGAAAGGTTAAGAGTTTTGTGTAGAGTTCAGGGTAGGCACAAACAGATTTTTGAGTAAGTAAAACTCACATGTCATTTTTCATTCTAGAAAAATTCAGTAATACCAGTAATGCACATTATCCCCTGAGCATTGAACAGCAACACATACAGGAATATTATAGTTTGGTAGAGAGCATTGACAACAGTTCTTTGCTCCCCAGATTTTGAGGGCAAGCAATTGAACGCCTCCTCAGTTTATAAAGATAATTCATTATGTATTCAGGGATAAAATGTGGATCCAAATGTTATAGCATGCACCTGACTCCTGGTAAACATATAGACTGACTATAACGACAGAGTGCTGAAACAGTCATAAAATGTTCATTTCATTAGTATTCTGTTGGTCCCCAGAAGGGATCGTAAATTCCTCACTTGCATTGCATCTTTAATTTATGACAACTTTCGAATGAATGAGGACTATATAAACAGTTCTTACTTTTTTTAATTTTTACTTTTTTAGAATTTGTGTGGCATATGGAGTATATTAATAATGAACCATAGGGAACCATACTGTTACATAACATTGAGATCTCATTCATTGGTAATGACTCTTCTCTCTATTGACTGTCTAATGAGAGTGAATGTATACATTTCACTGTTATCACTTAAATATTCAAGGGGTTAAATTAGCTTTACAGGGTCTGGTCATGTTTCTGGCTACAGTGTTGAATGAAATAGTACGTTATGAATAGCCTGTGGCATGGTTTGTTTGTTTAAGTTGTGTCAATTTAAACTGTGCTGGAATTCTTTAGTGTGTTTGAGTATCTGTGTAAGTATTAATCAATAATTAATTGATGTAATTAATAAAAGAAGATCCATGATAATGGGTATTTATTATGTTATAGTAGCAAGATTTTGTTGGGTCTAATGAGGTACATATAATTCTTGAAAGTGCTTTGAAAGGTGTATCATGATGCCTAGTAAAGAGAACTAACTACATGTGAGAGTTAGTCACACTTGTGAGATTCTATTGGGTTTTATTTAACTCATACCCAAATAATGGCACTCACTACCCCGCTAGGTGTGTGTCTAAAGCATGAAATGGAAGAGAACAAAAACACCTCAAACTTGTACCTTAAAAAAAATTAATTACAATCACCGTCCACTTTAATAGGTACTTCTGTCTAGCACTGGGTAGGTCAGCCTTTTGCCTCCATCCGTTTCAATGCATTGTGCATTCTGTTCAGTGTGTTGTATTTGTGTCCATTCTGTCAGCTTGAATGAGTCTGGTCAATATCCTCTGCTCTCTCATTAACGAGACGTTTTCCCTTCAGAACCACCACTCAAAATAATTGTTTTGCTTTTCACACTATTCCCTGTACACTTGAAAGGCTGCTGTGTTTGAAAATCCCTGGACGTCTGCTATTTCTGAGGTGCTGGAACCACCACTTCTGTTTCTATGAAGGGGGGACCATCAACAATCGTACCACAGTGAACATCGGTTAGATCATGTCTTCCACATTCTAAGGTTTTAATCAAACAAGAACCAAACACAAACTCTCGATTATGTCTGCGTGCTTTATTTATTGATTTGCAGCAACAACTGTTTATATAATTCTGTTTTACTTTTTACGTTAACAAGCAGGTTTACCTATATATATACTTTATTAAATTAAACAAGCTCTGTCCTCAGATTCATATCCCAGTACCAAATTCTTATAACACAGAAAAACTGTGTGTTCAGAAAGGTAGATTTGGTTTCCCACGAGCCCTATTTGATGACAGAGGCAGGTGTAACAATTAACCGGGGACATGAAACAAACAGAATGGCTGAAGAAAATACAGGTGAAACCAATGTTTGTCACTCACTATCTCAGCCAGCATGAGGATGCCAGGAATGCCTTTGATCAAGCCCAGGTCCATGGACACACTGGCCAGCTGAAAGCTGGACCCTCCCTGTTGGGCCTGGGGGGAGCTGGTCTCGGTGGCCACCTTCGCTGGAAATGCCGACATCACTACCTTAAATCCAGCCTATATTAGTCCACAATAATCAAGCAAACGATGGTAACAAATTATCAATAACAAATCGATTTTGACCACAGTGACACAATAGATAACTTTGAGAGCAAAAATATTGGAATGCTCTGCTGTTTTCACCACCTGGTTACTTTCAACAGTCTTCTCTTTCTCTCTCTTTCTCTCTCTCCCTCCCCCGCCTCTGTTTCTATCGCACCTCCCATTTCCCTGCTGATATGGAACCTTTTAGTTACAAATTGACAACAGTCACCTGTTTGAGGACAGGAATGCAGGTAGGCCTATACTAATGTCACTAGCTCCCATTTGGCTTTGAGAGTGAGCCATTGTTAGTTATAATTGGATTACTTGAAGCAATTAATTACACAGAGATTGAAATGTTTGTGTTGAATGTTATCCCCTCCATAAAATTTCAACTATTTCAAAAGCACTTTTTTACATTCAAATTCAAATTATATAGTGGTGTATATGCAGTTACAGTAAATCACAACAGGATTGCTGTTCAGATTATATCACCACATTTTTACAAGGGAAAACTGTGAAGATTTTTTTCTATTTTAAATACCTTTTCAAATTGCTTTCTTTCTGTAATAGTTTTCCAACAAATTGTATAAAAAAATTAATAAATTTTAAACATTAGTAAATGCTTGCAAAGTGATCAAATTAACATCTGGGAAGTGTTCATAAATATATAAGTTATCCAACAAACAACTGGTATGTGTCTTCAGCAATCAAACTTGACAAAGCGTAATATTAATACCGAAACCTGTAAACGTAACTGAAAACACAATTTATTCTAGTAAATGTTTGCTTATGCTGTTGTTTGTGGTGACTGTGGTACTAGCAAAATACACACCTCTGTTATGTAGATTACCCTGGAGAAATGAACCTACATGAATGAACTTGCAATATATTGGTGTTTATTTTTTAATGAAGTTGTTGATGTCACAAGACATGCCAAATATTTACCAAAATCTAGTGTTTACAAGGTCGAATGTATATTACATTTTCAGTTACCAACTATTAGAATAACAAGGTTGGTTAAAATTAATGGCACTTTTACAGGTTTTTATAGACTGTATAATGATACAAAACTTGGGGAAGGAATGGTAACAACAATGGGCCTTTAACAAAATGTGTTACAACATTTATGATTTGAGGTCAAAATAAATAATAAACAGTATCCAGTAATTATAGCCTTAATTGTGTGAGGTTGGTAACCACAGACTTTGTCAGATACTTGTCAAAAAGCAGTGATCAATACAGCTAGAAACAAATTCCAACTCTGGATTCATGGCGCTAAGAACAATAATTTTTACATATGCTGGATGGCTGACAGGGGGTGCTGTTTGGAAGCCGTCAGCATAAAATGTAATCCAGAATATGTTTCCTATTTCTCATAAAAGCAACTTCTCTTGTCTGCCCTATATTTCAATTCGCTGCTGCCAATGACAGGAACTTTCTTGCAAAAATAAATTGTCTGATCGCACCTCACCTGCTAAGCACCTTACATATCAGCACCTTACATAAAGATGCCAAGAAGCACCTCTGCAGTCAGGCTCGGACTTTGGCCTCCAGACAGTTATGGGTCCATTTCAACAAACATAATTATACATATTCATATTTAAATATTACTTTAATACTTTGTAGTGTACTAAAGTACAAGAAAAGTGGTTCCAAAACATGCACTTTAAGTATACCGAGTTTTCATCTGTACAATTCAAACCTTTTAAAATATCTGTTGAGGGATGCATGCACACACTATAGAAACCAAAGAGAACCCAGTCACATGCTGTTTCTAGACATGTTACACGATTCGTAATGTTATACTTACAGGCATGCTGTTAGTGTTATTAATACCTGGGTTTGTCATCTATATAGCGTGTCAGGATGGCCGAGCGGTCTAAGGCGCTGCGTTCAGGTCGCAGTCTCCCCTGGAGGCGTGGGTTCGAATCCCACTTCTGACAGCATATTTTTGATTTGTATTTTTCTATAGTTAATAATATTTTATAAGTGCTCAATGTTCGTTTGGAAGTTTCTTAAGGTATAGGTACGTTTGTGAATATATTTATTATTTTACATGCAACCAAATACATATGTGCGTAGATATGCAACGCTTGTTTACGACGCTTGTTTGTGACCAGTTGTAGTGACGCATTTCAGATTTAACATTGAAAACACCGACAGGCTGAAAACTTGACACGCAACATTTTTTTTTGCTCTCATAATGAAAGACCGACATGCTGAGAACGTGACCAGGATCGTGGTTGCACATGTACAGACTGAACTATGTAGGCGGAGTTTATCGATAGAATGTGGATTTGAAAACAATCGTATTGATTCTCACTCTCAGCTTTTATGTACAATGCTATTTGTGTAAAGTTTCACAAATGTCTATAAACATTCCCCTTATTTCACAGCATTGTGACAGATTTCTTTAATATCCAAATTAATAATTAAGGTGTTGATTATAGAGCTGGAGCTAAACCATCACCTGCTATTCTTTTCTTTCATCTGACACTAGGACAATGGTCACTAATAATCAGAGGAAAAACACCAGAGGGAGGGATAAAAAATTAAGTTTACTCTATAGTTACTTTAATGGTAATCGACTGGGTCAAATTTAGAGAAACATAAATTATTTATATAGTCTCATGTTCTCTAATCTGAATTTTATAATGGGACATCCTTGAGTTTTCTAAAAAATTTGTCTTCTTACAAATTGAATGTCATACCAGAACTTTTCCGGCAATAAACAAATGACTACTTCAGTTATACTTACACTTGTTCGTAATGAACACAAGCTTCAGAGGAGCTGTTTGAAGGAAGGCATGTTATTTTTCAAAGCAGTGATACCCTTACTGACAAAGCATGAAAAAAGGAACCTATCAAATGTTTCTAGAGAAGTACTTAAAAAACGATTACCTCTCAGATATAGGAAATAGTAATCAACGCCATCTTTAATGAAATGATGAAGAAAGGCAACCACAGATCAAATCAATCAAATGTATTTTATAAAGCCCTTTTTACATCAGAAGCTGTCAGAAAGTGCTTTCACAAAACACCCTGCCTAAAACCCCAAGGAGCAAACAACAGTAGTGTTGAACTTCAGTGGCTAGTAAAAACTCCCTAAGAAGGCCGAAATGTAGGAAGAAACCTAGAGAAAAACCAGGCTCAGAAGGGTGACCAGTCCTTTTCTGGTTGTTCCAGGTGAACATATTAAGAGTCCAAATTGTAATAGTTAATCGATGCATGTGAGCCGAGCCCAGAGTCTATTTAAACCTAATCCAGATCAGAGGCATGACCAGATGGACAAGGACAGGGACAGAAGGGGGGAAGAGGGGGGTCAGCAGAGTGGCAGCTGAAATTGTCAGGTATTTTCTTGATCTGCAACACAACCAGGAGGACTTTGGACAGGGACCACACCGAGTCAAGCCTGGTACTCCGCAGGTGTGGGTCAAGACCTCATGTCCTCCTACGTTTAAAACGACAGAAGACAGGGAACATTTAGAAAAGGCATTCCTTAGATCTACAAGGATTTATAGTGGAGAAGGAGAACTGACCTTACTCCCCCAGCACAATAATATAGCAGCATAAGACCTTGGTGCTGAGACAGGGGGGTACAGTGACACTGTGGCCCTATCTGGGGGAGGCACCTGACAGGGCCATACAGGTAGGGACACCAAAGGGACACCCACCAACCACAATCATCCTGAATGAGGGCCGAGTATTGCCAGCAGAGTACAGCGCAAATTGCACCAGTGTGCAACAGAGAGACAACAACAAGCCAGTGACTCCCCCCCCGAATGGCATTGGAGGGAGGGCATCCCAGTGGCGATGAGAGCCCACCTGGCAAGACAGCAAGGGTGGACAGTACCAGGCCTTTCTTGTCACCTTCACGCCCCTGGGCCAGACTACACCTAATCAAAGATCAGTCTTTAGTAGATGCTTGAATGTTTGCACTCAATCCTCATTTCTAATTTTAATAGACAAATCATTCCAAAGTAGTGGAGCTCTATGAGAGAAAGCCCTACCTCCGGCTGTTAGTTTAGAAATGTTAGGTACAATTAAAAGGCAGAGCCTTAAAGAACACCAAAACATACTTTTTATTTGTCAGAGGATATATCATCCACACATAGGAACTGATATCTTTTAGATAAATTAGATTTAAACCATTCCCACGTTGCCCAATATGGACTTCCAGTCTCTCTAAGAGAAGGGAGTGATCAATAGTGTCAAAAGCAGCACTAAGATCAAGAATCAACAGGACGGATGTGGAACCTTTGTCTGAGGCCATTAGAAGTTAATTTGTTACCTTCATGAGTGCAGTCTCAGTACTATGATGGGGTCTGAAACCAGACTGGAGCAATTCATAAATGTTATTTATATTTAGGCAGGAATTCAGTTGTTGGGAAACAAATTTTTCTAAGATTTTTTAGAGGAATTGGAGGTTTTATATTGGCCTATAGTTGTTTAATGTGTCTGGATCCAGATTGGATTTTTTAGAAGAGGCTTAATTTCTGCAATTTTTTGTGAGTTTGGTACACGTCCGAATGAAAGGGAGCAATTTATTATGTTCAACATTGGCTGACCTAGCACCAAAATTGTTTTCTTGGAATCGGGTCTAGCTGACAATTTGTGGGTTTAAAACTCATTACAAATTTAGTGAGTGTGTCGAGCAATACAGGATCAAAAGGTTCCAGTGTCCCCATTGACACCTGGTCAGGGAGGTTCAGGACATTCTCAGGACAACTGAGATTTTGGTGACTATAATTTTTTAAGGAGGAGTTAGTTATTTGTTTTCTAATGATGATCTTTTCATCAAAGAAGTTCATGTACCATGATGATTTGTGAAATCCGAGATTTCACCCCATGCTTCCTAAAGCACCTCCCACATCTCAAGTTGGATTGGCTTGATAGGCATTTCTTACACACCACATGGTCAAGCTGCTCCCATAGGGTTGAGATCCGGTGACTGTGCTGGGCACTCCATTATAGACAGAATGCCAGGTGACCGCTTCTTCCCTAAATAGTTCTTGCATAGTTTGGAGCTTTGTTTTGGGTCATTGTCCTGTTGTAGGAGGAAATTTGGCTGCAATCAAGCACCGTGCACAGGTTGAGGCTTGGCGTTGCAAAATGGAGTGATAGCCTTCCTCCATCAAGATCCCCTTTACCCTGTACAAATCCCCCACTTTTTCACTACCAAAGCACCCCCAGACCATCACATTGCCTCCACGTCAAGCACTCTTTGTGATCCGACCACCTCAAACTTAGATTTATCTGTCCATAACACTTTTTTCAAAATGTCGACTAGTATACATACAGGAGTCCAAAAATTCTAAATCAATTAATCTCACAAACATTGTAAATAAGTGTATTTTGTATTTAAGCTAGGCAATGAAGGGAAAGTCATTTTTAGGGTGAAAACTTGGCTGATACCTTGGGCTGCTCAATAACTGTATATCATCACTATACCCCAGACCTGACCTTTGCATCCTGTCAGCTTGTTAATATCTCCGCCCTGAGCTTCCAAGAATAGAGTCACAGTGTGTAGTCATACTGGGCACCTATCAAAATCATCATGAGGAGGAAGTCACTCTGGACACCTCATTTTCCCGAAACCTGATTTTCACAACATTCTGCAGGTTAGTGTCTAACACACTTCTGTCTCTCTGTTGGGTGAGGCAGAAAAATCTGTGGGTTGTTTGCCGCCTATGTCAGCAGGACAGAGGGACTTCTGTGTGTCAGCAAACGCAAGCACCACCCAAATAATGTCACAGCACAGTGAGAATCTGATGACCTCAAAGGGATTTGAGAGGTTATTGTCGCGTCCAGTTTCCTCTCAGACAATACCAGAGGCATCATTTCTTATTTATAGTTGATGTGAATTAATAAAATATGTCACACATTATAGCAAGGGGTCACAATGCTGTCATGATGAAAAAAAGTATTACACGTTATCCTTTTGTCTCCTAACTCCACAAATACACCCCTCCACACTCAGTTTCATTGTTTCTAATTGTCAACTTCTGTTTCATTACTCTGATATTTGCAGTTGTACAAAACAGTGTACAAAGACAGTATAATGTATATTAGTTTATTGTATTACATCTCTCATATCTGAATCAGGGAGGATTCTTTATATAACATTTTAAAATAAATGAACCATGTCACACCTGAAAAAATATACACATACCAAAAACTATATACACAAGTCCAAAAGCCTGTTTCCATTGTGGACGTTCTGAGTAAATGGGAGGTGTGTTTTAGTGTGTGTTGAAGCACAGGGATGGGGCCAGTTTTTCCCAGTATAAATACAGGATCCTGGTAGAGACAAGGCTAGAATGTGAGTCCCCTTCAGGACTGTGTGAAAATAAAGACGTCTTTCCATAAACATAGGCAGCACTGCAAAAAGAGAGGATTCACTGACAAGTTATTCCCAAAGAGTGAAAAATGGCTGGCCAAAACGGTAAGTGGTACTGTATGTATAATAATGAACTAATCATAATAATATTTTATTATTTTATTTTTTGCATCTCAAAATGTTAATTTTTGCATCTCAAAAATGCTTTAATAACAAGCAAAAACAAGATAAGTGTTGAGGCAGCAGCAGGTCTAATAGGATGTGTTCCATTGCTAACTGAGTGTTGAGGAAGTTAAAAGGCATTTGGACAGAGGCAGAGGAATTGGTGATTGTATGATACAATAAGGGATAAGAATAGTACCGTACTTAGTATAAGACACGCCCACAAGATAAAAGCCTGGTAAATTTGTCCCATTCAAATTGCAAAACAGGGCTAGCTAATCAAGCCAGAAAAACGTACTTGCCTTGTGTCCAGTTTCTTATTAAGATATTTCTTTTTAAATAACTAAAACACATGTGCATGAATACTGTATATATTTTGATTACAGAAGGTTTCTCTTACCATTGACAAATGTGATTTTTTTTCTATTTAAAATTGTGTTCCAGGTGTATTCATGGGGATTGACCTGCGCTGCCAGGTGAACAACCACACCCATCGTACAGAGGAGATGGACCTAGAAAGGCTGCTTGTCCGTAGGGGTCATCCCTTCTCCCTGGCCTTACAGTGCTCCACACCCCTAAACCCTGAACACAAACTAGCCATGGTCCTGCAACTTGGTAGGTGAACATCTCAAGAACATTGCTGTCCTATTCAGTCAGCTTTATTGTCTAGATAAGAGCAGGGTTCAGCTATGTTAAATATAACAGTATGACAATAAGGTCTATATGTGTGTGTTTGGTGTTTAGGTAAGAAAGGTCAGGTGGTGGTGAAAGTGCTGGAGACCCCTGCGGTTCATCATAAGTGGTGGTTCCGTCAGCAGGGGGCTCAGAGTGAGGTTCTGTTGATGGTCCACAGCCCAGCAGATGCCCCTGTGGGACTCTACAGCATGACTGTGCTGCTCCTCTCCCCTGATGGACACATCCTGGAACAGACCACACCAGAGACATTCTACCTGCTCTTCAATCCCTGGTGCAAAGGTGAGCCCCAGCACAAACACACACAAACCAGTAGAATCCCTTGACATAGTTATCTGGCTGAGGTGAACCAATACAGCTCATGTGTCACAGGTATTAATGGCTGTGAGCAGGTCAGTGTCAGGGGAATTGGCTTTGGTTGTTTATGAGAGGGGATATGTCCCACCAGCCCTGTGTTCCCAAGGGACCCCAAATGGTGTTGTAGTAGAGTCTCCCAGCAACATCTGTAGTCCCTTTACAAACCATCTCTTTGCCATCAAACAGATTGTTCAGGACAAGGCACTAAATCACTCTGTGGGAAAAGTATATTTCAACACAGAAAATAACATAGAATTACAGCCTGAATTTTTTTTGGATGACTTCACAATACCTCTATATTGAATTTCAAACAACACATCCTTCAGAATTAAATATTATTAAAAAGATAAAATATGTCATATTGGGTGTTAAATATAAGGGTCCATACATTTTTCATTTCATAATGGGTTCACAGGCCAAAATGTTGGGACACATTCATTTCAAATTTGGGGAAGATTTTGCTAATTAAAACGTTTTCAGATGTATCTAATAATATCCCTAACATAGAATGTGTTGCCCCACATTTCTAACACAGAATACATTTTTCTTTCCAGCTGACTCTGTATACCTCCCTGATGAGGAGCTACTAGAGGAGTACATCCTGAATGAAAATGGCATTCTTTACCAGGGCTCCTGGAACCAGATCTCCTCACTGCCCTGGAACTTTGGACAGGTAGAAAACCCACCTGACAGAAGGGATATATAATTGATCACATTATCAACTCATCAATCCACTGAGAACCAGAACTCAGTGATGCGCAGTATGAATGACTCTCAGTTCTAACTAAGGACCTTTATGGAAGACAAACACCGATGTGGTTGCACGCTGGCAACTGGAGATTGCTGTTGAGTCGGATAGCTTGATGTTGGCCTGTGTGATTTGTCACAGTTTGGTGGCATCTAAGACACTGAGCTCCAGCTGGCTACAGGAATGTATTTGTTGGATGTAAAGCATTTAAACCCTGGATGTGTGAAAAGTCCACCCACACAAACAAGGGTTTGTCTCAGAGAGTGAGCGAGACTGTAGCACTGAAATGAAAATGGCTAAAAATCTGAAACAATGTGTTGTATTTTTACACTGGTTTGAGATCAGTATGAGTTCATTTAATTGATACTCAATATTTGTATGTAATCCCTTGTCCTTTTTCATAGTTTGAACAAGATGTGGTGGACATCTGTTTTGAAATCCTGGACAACTCACCCTCTGCACTGAAAAACCCAGAGATGGACACAACCAACCGAGCAGACCCTGTGTATGTGAGCCGAACAATCACCGCAATGGTACGGTTCACGACAACTTCATTATTTTTACTGCTAGGGAATAACAATCTCAGAAAATGAATTTACCTCCTCTACATGTGTGCAGGTGAACGCCAATGATGATCGTGGCGTGGTGTCGGGCCGCTGGGACGGGAAGTATGACGACGGCGTGCCGCCCACTCGCTGGACCGGCAGTGTGCCCATCCTCCGGCGCTGGAGCGAGGCTGGGGCACAGAGGGTGCGCTACGGACAGTGCTGGGTCTTCTCAGGTGTAGCCTGCACAGGTGAGGAACCCACAGAAAACTGACACATATCTGACACCCTTGTATTGTTTTCAAATCTTTCATTTGGCTCTGGAGTGCTGGAGTACCAGCCTGTGTTTTCTGATGGACTTCCTTTCTGTCATCCTCACCACAGTTCTCCGCTGTCTGGGCGTACCCACTCGCCCTGTTACCAACTACTCCTCTGCCCACGACACCGATGGCAACCTGTGTGTGGACTACCTATACGACAATCAGCTGGAGAGTGTGTCTGAAGGAAGGAAGGACATGATCTGGTAGAGTTCAAAACCTACACTCCTTTTGTCCCTTGCGGTATTTTAAAGGCTCCCCCTGTGGTGGTTTCCCTAACATCAGTGCTGCACATTTGTAGGAACTATCACTGTTGGGTGGAGTCCTGGATGGCTAGAGAGGATCTTCCTGAAGGCTATGGTGGATGGCAGGCTCTGGACCCCACCCCGCAGGAAAGGAGTGATGGTACCAGTCTCTGTCCCACAGAGAAGTTCCTTTAAGACTATTAAACATTTGTAGATGATCTTCTTATCATCTCATTGTTGTGCACTTAAAATCGCTCCTCCATCTCCATCTTGTCTCTTAGGGGTGTACTGTTGTGGGCCCTGTCCAGTGAAGGCAGTGAGGGACGGTGATGTAGGGACTAAGTATGATGCAGCGTTTGTGTTCTCTGAGGTTAACGCAGACCTGGTCACCTGGATTGTCTACCCAGATGGCCAACGCTCTCAAGTTTCCCTCAACCAGAAGACAGTGGGTCGAAATATCAGCACCAAGAGTGTGTATGGAGACTACAGAGAGGACATCACTAAACATTATAAATACCCTGAAGGTATTCACCTTCCTTGAAGCACAAATATTCACACCTGCATAAATACTGGACCAGATGGGAAAAGATAAAAGTGACTAGAGTATCATCCATGACCATGGCGATGGTTAGAGGAATATATACACACCATGGAGATGGTTAGAAGTGAATGAAATGTGTAACTGAATTATGAAATATTTGGGTCAATTTCAATACACATAAGTCCACTTATTGCTATTAAAATAGTACTTACCAGTACTTAATTATTCAATGTACTCAGGTAAAATGTTTGTGGTTACTAAATAATACACTTAAGTATTTATTTATTTTGCCATGGGAAACCCAAGGTAACTTAATGCTATTATAAACTAGTTACAAGTCTCATTCAGGGTTTCTTATGTGAATTAAAAACCAGGTGGACATCACACCTTTTACTGTTCTAATTTGGCTCTTAACCAATTTATAATCAAGGCAGCTTTAAGGTTTGTGGTGTATCAATTTACCACGGTAAAACACTGAATCCAGGCACTCCAATGCCGTGTTCCAATGGCCAAATACAACACCCCCTTATGGCTCATTGCTGATATACAGATGTCATTCCAGTCCAGATGTCTATTCAGGTCTATGACACAATCCGCACCACACAGTTTATTTGACGGTATGACTTCCTTGTTTTGAACCAGGTTCAGTGAAGGAGCGTGAGGTGTTTGAGAAGGCAGGCCGCCGGGTGTCTCAAATGAAGGCAGGGAAAGGACAGCTGGAGCTGAAGATCAAACATGCCCAGGCCATCTTGGGAACAGACTTTGATGTGATTGTGGAGGTGCACAATGTGGGTGGTGAAGACACCGTCGCCCAGCTCACTGTGACATCCAACGCTGTCACCTACAACAGCCTACACCGAGGGGAGTGCCAGAGGAAGACCGCCAGTCTTACTGTGCCAGCCCAGAAAGGTAAGCCATCACACAATCAAATGCTTTTTAAAGTTGATCATGGCGATTGGATAACATTAAAAGTCATTTTAAACGCGACAGGGCCTGCGTTTAAAATGACTTTTTGTGCTAACCTCGCTGGTGTTCTTGTGTTTCTAGGGACCAAGTACACAATAATATGGAAAACGTGTGACTATGAACAACACTCCTTATCCTCTTATATGTTATTTTCAGCTCATAAGGAAGTGCTGCGTCTACATTATGACCACTATGGGGCATGTGTGTCTGAGCATAACGTGATCAGGGTCACAGCACTGGTCCAGCCCAGCGACCAGCAAAGTGCCATCCTGCAGGAGGTCAACATTTCTCTGAGCATGCCCCAGCTCCATGTCAAGGTACCATCTAAAACCTGAAATGACTGGCAAAGCAAAATGCTATGAATTGATACAGAGAAGCATCCCATCTGATGCACTCACCACTTCCCTGCTCCAGGTAGTGGGAGACGCAGTTGTATCTCGGAAATTGATTGCCCACATCAGCTTCACTAACCCACTGCCCATCACGCTAAGAGGGGGAGTGTTCACCGCGGAGGGGGCGGGGTTGACGTCAGTGCGGGAGATTCAAGCACCGTAAGTATCTCTGTATTTTTTGTGTTTGAGAGATCAACTGTTTGTTACATGTAGGGAACACTGTTCCAGGAATATGAGTATGAGGACAATAATCTATTATACACAGACCATGAACTCTTAGGCCGATCTGAGGCGTGAACATTTTTCAAAAGGCCATTTTATTAGAAAATAAAGATGTCTGCCTTTAAAGTTCCTGAAAACTGTGCAGCAGGAGATGATTTCAGAAAGGACGACAGTTAATTCCTCAGCTGGACAAACTCTGACCACATTACTTGTGTAAAAAGAACAAGTTAAATTTTTCTCTCACCAATACCAACTTAGCTTCAAAACCACAGGATGAAAATATTACCACACATACCTAACCTCCAAAACCTGTTGGCAGTGCTAACTTTAGCACTCAGACTAAACACTGGATAATTTCTGTACCTGTTGTGAATGGGTAGCTGGGGTAAATATAACATTCCTTGAATGGTTCAGGCACCCAATTTGTTATTGAACCATGATCCAGATTATTTTGCTAAGAACCACAGAAATAACATAACCCTCATTTTTTGGTGAATCATCTCATGTTGCTTAAAAATAAAACATGAGGTTTTAACATCAGGCTTTAACATTTGACACATGCTATCATAGTAGCACATCACAACAAGGTCATTCCTGGCAGCTCACCTTATTTAAAATCCAGCTAACCTCAACTGAATGTCAATGACTGAATGTCAATGTTTGAGTTCTGAACCCTTTAATTACATTATTGGCCAAGTTAAGAGAACTGTGGATGTAGTGAAACAATTTATCTTTCTTCTACAGAGGTGACATTGGCCCAGGTCAGGAGGTGAAAGTCAAGTTGTCCTTCAAGCCGACACGAGCTGGCCTGAGAAAACTGTTGGTAGATTTTGATGCAGATAAACTCAAGGATGTTAAGGGCATGGCCACTGTTATAGTGCGAAACAAATAAACTTGGAATTCAATTTTATATGGGCAAAAAACATAACCCTGTAAATGCTATGTGAAAATGTGTTATAATATGTTTTCTTCATTCTTGATGACCGTATTAAGGGACCTTTACCTTGTCCAAATGAGTTAAGATTGGACAAAGGTGTGCCTCTAAATCCAAAACTATTGTTATAAGTTCAGACTCATTGTTTATTTATCTAGTTACAAATGTAACTGAACTCAGATCTACAATATATTGCAAACTATTCAGAAGCACATATTGTGCACTGCTGTGGCTTTGATATGTAACTATGTTCCTGAACCTTTGTTCTAAATCATTTCATATTCACGCCAACATGTCTGAGCTTACATTTTTAATAAATGATTTCTTTATAATTGTATATATGAAATAATTCTGTCAAAACAGTGTAAAATGTGAAATGTCATTTTTACATAAGCATAAATCAATCGCATGAAGCCTGAGATAATGAAACACTAGAGTATATCAGCTTTCTGATGGTGGTGCTTTTCTTCGTACAGCCTTGGTTAGAGCTTGCTGAATGACAGGGTACAGTTTGAAGCACCCTTCAATGCAAGTACGCACACCCCCAGTCAGGATGTCCTCGCCCATCTCGCCATCCGACTGCAGTCCAGAAATCTGGTTCAAACTAGGCAGAAATGCAACCGTTAGGCTACCTAAATTATCCCCAGATTCAGGCGCCAAGTTGTATCCGTTTTCCTCCAGATTGGTTGGGTCGATGAGATATGTTGTACTTTCTTGACGGATTGAACATCCAAGAACAAGATCATACATCTCAATGCCTGCGTCCGCAAGCGCCATAGACGCACAGGTGACTGCATGTGCCAAAACGGAGCCGTCGTTTTCAAGAACCATCACATTCACTTCAATCTGAGAGCGAGGATACTTGTGTAAACACACTCCAGGTCTCAGGCTCTCCAACAGCATCAGCGACAAATCCTTTTCATCGCTACCTTGAATCCACGAACCCCTCTCTCGACAAGAGAATGGTGCAAATCTCATGTCAGTCATGAGTCTTCCGGATTTCATATCGGTCTCATCCTTGCGCTCCATCTCCCTAGGTCCGTATACACAGCAGATGAGTTTCGTATTCCCGGCTTCAATGTAGGCTGAACCTTTGGCTTGACTGATCAACCCACAGCGAACAAAAACGGATCGGACATCCACTTGACCACGTTGCCTACCATCTAACCTAGCGTCTTTCTGTGCAGAGGACTTATTTGCTAAAGTTTTACACAGAAAGAGAGATGGACTTTGAGACACCTCCGGACCACGTACCCTTTTTGTATCAACCGGCATGGTTTGGATGTGTTCTAAAAGTTAAATTTATCCCCGACCTCGTGCAATGTTTGTTGAAATACTCTATATTGGGACGTTTGGAGGAAATGATCACATGGTAAAGTGTGCTCAACATCAAATATGTCCCCCAGCAACATCGGTTACAACTGGTAGTTCCTTCAATAGCGCACGCAAAAATATAATAACTCATAGATTAAACATAGACAATGTGTTGAGTAAATGAAATTACAATAATAGTATATCAAATTCAGATCGAGATCATTTTTGACGAAATGCAAAAATATCCACATTTATGACCTAGTGATGTTATAAACATGACCGAACATAAACATTATGTGACAGACCATAGATTGGCTCCACAACATTATCTACTATAATGAAATATCATCTTACTATAATGTATTTGATATATTGTACAGCACATAGGCTACTATTTCTTTTTCATTGCATCAGCCAGTTCGCGCGATGTCGCCGGTTTTGCAATGATTGACAGCGAAGCATAAGCAATAAGATCTGAGATTCAATGACGAGGCTATGCAGTCCAACCAATAGTGGTTGTGCATAGGCGGGTACAGTAACACTGCGTTTCCCTTTGACTGCACCAGCGTGGGGAGTCAGTGCGAGGATTGACAGAAAAATATAAGATAACTTGTGTGAGTATTCAACAATTAATTGAAGTACATTTTACTGGAGGCTGTTTTTTCATGATAATATGTTGAAAACAGAGAATGTATGTTCGCTATGGATAAAACCATCCAATGTTGAATACAGCTTCAACGATTTGATTGTGTTCAGCCGATTAGTTAGCTACAGTCAGTAGAGTAGCTGGCTGCTGCTGTTACTACTAGCGCTAATGAACTAGCGTAAGCACAAGCGGATTTAATTGAATGCCAATACTTATACCGTATAATGCCAGAGGTATCTATACCATGGTGTTATCGGCGTAGTTTCAAATGTTTCATCATTATCTAACTACCTACGGTAATTAACAGGTCAGTTAGTAAGCTATGCCTAGCGAACCATTAAGAAACCAATCCTAGAGATGGAGAAGCCCCCAATGGGGGCTGACTAGATCAGTATGTAGTTTGACCTATATAAAATTCAGACCGTTACCCTTGTGATGATTGTAGGGAAATCATTCTGGAAAATTTCAGAGAGAGGTATATTTACCGGTTAATATTCCTGTTTTGTCTTTCAGGGGGTAGAAAGTAGAGATTGATCTCCTCAGAATAAGGCTGACACAACTCTTAGCTATTGTATATTCTCCATATATCACAAACACCTGAGATGCCTTATTGCTCTTATAAATGTGATGTCATACCCATTATATACAACAGTTTCCTATACCACAGCTATTAACCAATCAGCATTTTGGATTCAAACCACCAGATGTCTGACCTGTGATTCGCTGATAGCCTAGAAATATGACACTATGTACCATGGGTAGGCAGGGCAGTCACCAGTCCTGGGCCCCCTGAAAAGACAAGTGCCTGGGCCTTTTCACTTATAGATTACATTAATGTCATCAGTGGCCCCTCTGAATCATATCTTTCAAGTTATGGGCCCCATGAATCTTATCCAGCTTTCCCAATGTTAGCAACTGCCCCTTGGGGACGTGACACATTTTACAAGAGCAATAGAGGTTTATAAGAGCAACAGAGCATCCCTGGGTCGGTTGTAAATAGCCAATATGTTTGTACCTAAGAATAGCTCATGTACCACAATCCCTTCTGGTTTTACTGCAAAATTTTTACAACAGGGTGAACAATATAAGCATTTTGAGTAGTTTAAAGCTGTTCCAAGGTGGTAAAAAAATGCTTTCACCGGGAAATCCTAAGATGGACTAGTGAATGTTTGTTTAGGCTACTTTTCTGGGAAATCGCTATACCATATGCTTTGACCAATGCAAATCATGAACTAGATCTGCACTGGTGAAGATAACCTTTCATGAAAAATATTTCTTGGGAACCAGATGTTTTGGCCGTAGTTATAGTGACACACACCCATTCAGGTCCTCATTTTGACAGTTTGTTGCAGCTTTGCCGTGTCTGTTTCAATACTGCCATTGCAATTTTGTTGTAGAAGCACCAAAAAGTGGTATTGCTTTGTCACTCGGGGCAGGGGTCCTGTATGAAGTAGGGATGTGCATTGGACCATATTTTACTTTCCGAATAATGTGTTGATATTCGAATAGTATTCGGTTTACAGTTTTTAAAACGACCATATCACATTAAAGCTACTACATAACGCCCTAGGACTGGGTGTTGTTCTCATGTAACATCGGCTTAATGACGGTTGGTGTGACAAAAAGCGACTGCGTGTATGGAGGAAACCGTGTGGTCTACACGCAAAACTACAGAACTATAAGACAATATTAATTAAACAAATAGCATACAGCTGCCTAACTAGCTTCTCTAGAATTATCAATTAATTAATCTCAATGTTGTGTGTTACCTTATCGTTTTCTGCACTCTCAACCGCCTTTCGATTCCACAGCTGAACTTTGCGTAGCGTTTTGTGGCCAAACATTTTTCCTCGGAGGTAACATTAATTCAGTAAATATAGTCCATCTTCCCTTGAACATGTTGACTTTCTTCCACTTGCTAACCGTAGGCTTAGGAGAATATATTGCGTCATTCTGCCCGAATGGCCGACCCCACGACTACGGCTTTGATTGAGGAACGTAAACAACAAACACGTGTAAAGGAGCGCATGTTATAAAAACGACTTAAAACACTATACTTTTTAAATATCATGGTATATCGTCATATGTACACATTTTAGATTGGAATTTTAGAAAAATAACATTCATTTATGTTTCAACCCAAAATACATGTATGTAAAAATGGGGGTTAATCTGTGCCCATCCCTAGTATGAAGTACGCTCCCTTTCACGTTGGCCAATGGTTAAAATTAATACTGCTCTGGGCCAGGTCTGTCATGGCCATCAAATGAACTAGGGAATTCTGGTGGGGAGAAGTCCTCTACCTCACAATTCAGATGCAAACATTTCATTTGATTGCAGGGATTCAGTATCACTCTCCATTGTCTGCATCAGCCAAACAAGCTAGGCACTGACTGACATAGCCACAGAAATGGGGTGTATCACTGTAGTACAAGTGAAACTTTTACCCACCCCGTAAAATGAATATTTATGAGCACAAACATTTTGGAGGATTTCAGGAGGTATGTAGCATTTTTATAATGTTTCAATAGGCAGGCCAAAACAAAAATGTATGGTGAGGGATACTCTTTAAAAGCATCTCTGTGGTAGCGACATGTAAAGTGGCCCTTTAATCAGTACTTTGTAAAACAACACTTCTGACAGCAATAACAGCATTGATTCTTCTTGGGTATGCCTTTAGCCACTTTGCACACGTCGATGTGTGCCTTTTCAAAAAAAAAAAATCTTGCAGATCCACTCAAGCTCTGTCTGATTGAATGGGGAGCATCTGTAAATTTACAGTATTTGTGCTTCAAATTTTATCGTATTTCACAATGATTGAGTCCACTGTTCTTCTGGTATTTTGCAATGCTTTAGCAATTTTCCCCAGATCTGTGCTTCGACACAATTATATTTTGGAAGTCTACTGAGAGTTTGTGGGACTTCTTGGCTTGGTTTTTGCTCTGACATGCAATGTGAAGTTTTCTACAGGCATAAGGATGTTTTCTTAAGGATGATCAATGGAGATGGGAATAAAACCAATTAATAGTGGGGCATTAGGTTAGCCTAGTGACTTGAGCATCAGACCAGTAACCAAAAGTTATTTTGGTATTCTGTTCCGGAGCGAAGCATGTATGCTAACTGCTTCCAGGTCGTTGATGGTAGAATGTCATTGTGTGAACTCCGTGATTGATAAGTGCTAAATTCATGACTACTGTCAGTCGCATGGCTGATGCAATGCCTGTAGAACTCATGAATCAAATCTAGTCATTTTGAACAGTAAAAGGTTGCATTGAATAAACTTGTGTAGCAATATTGGATATAAATAGTAATTACATGTATCAAACATGTTATATGAAAATGTCACTTGTAGAAAAGCAGTTGTACATTCGGGTTGTGGTAAACAAAGACTACTATGCAGTTGCCACATACAACTGTAAAACAACACTTCTTATGTAAAGTTTCATTTGTTAATCACATAGACATTTTGACAATATTGCCGGTTGTTACCGGCGTAGTGGTTCTTAACATTGAAAAGGTACAAAGATTTCTGTGGTGGACTGAATAAATCCAAACCGTCCATAAAGTGTTTACAAAGACCTGATTTTGGAAGGAAGCGTCAATTGATATTTTATAAGCTGGGTCATAATTGTTTCATTTATTATTATTATTATTATTTTATTTGTTTTCTGTATTTCAATCAGAATGTTTCAATTTCCTTTTTTTCTGACAAAATATTGCTTTGTTGTTTGCCATGGATGCACACATCCAACACAATTAAATTAAAACTTGAGCTCATTTGTTCAGTATCCACACCTGCCTATCCATACTCTCACAAGGAATGTGTTTGTTCCTATCTAGAGTCCTTTCAGAATGGACTCATCTCTGACTGCTGCTCAGATCCGGGAGAAATTCATTGACTTCTTCCGTCGCCATGAACACCAGTATGTCCACTCGTCCGCCACCATACCGCTGGATGACCCCACGCTGCTCTTTGCCAATGCAGGCATGAATCAGGTACACTACAGTTTCACAAGGGTTGGGGGAAACCTACAGGACAGTAACTCTCCAGGAACAGAGATGGGCAGTCCTGCTGTAAAGCTTTCAGTTTTGTGATAATTAGTGAGCTCATTTTGAAATCTATTCAGTATGTCCCCATGATGCAGAAACTCAAAACCATTGTTGGCTGTATGTTTGACACGCCTGTGGACCTTGAAATACATGTACACACCTCAATTATATCCGTCCTCCTTTGTATCTACCCTCCCTCCCCCGCTGACAAACACCCAGTTCAAACCCATCTTCCTGAACACCATTGACCCGTCCCACCCCATGGCGAGACTGAAGCGTGCTGCCAACACACAGAAGTGCATCCGTGCCGGGGGCAAGCACAACGACCTGGACGATGTGGGCAAGGACGTGTACCACCACACCTTCTTTGAGATGCTGGGCTCCTGGTCCTTTGGTGACTACTTCAAGGTAGGCGGGGCAGACCTGTGCACGTATTACATCTGAGGGGAAGTTCCTAGGACTCCCCGGCGGTTGTAAGTTCTGAAACACTGCATTTCTCCTGTTTAATGCAGAGGTTCTATATTTTTGCAGTCTCCAACAGTTAATGTGATCTCTTACGAGACTGGCTTTCAACTGCACAATGAACTGTACTCTTTTCTCACCAGTAGCTGAATGAGATTGCGTGAATAGGACGTATGTTGTCATGTGAACAAAGCTTTAATGGGATTTGCCTTAACCTGTGATAACTGAGAACTGTATAGTAAGTACACTGTTTTTGGTGGTGGTTTAAGCGTTGTACCCCAATGAGGACATTGCCATTGGATGCATCGAGATGTGTTAGCAGAACTCCTGGGGTGCCAGTCTACACCTCCATTAGGCTGACGACAGATGCTACTGCTTTTCATATTTTATCTTCTATTTTTTTCATCTTCTCACTTTGTACTTGAAACGCTGGTAGGATGCAAGGATGGGTATGTTCTGAACAATGATGACTTGAGCAGCTACTCAATGACGTGACATCTCCATCTTTTGGTCAGAAACCCAAACTAGGAAACTGCGGTGGCTGGTTATCGCGTGTGAATGTTGGGACTGATGGAATCCAGTCTAACACCTATTCAAGCTGTGACTGTGTTTGTGAATACGAGGTACTTTTCTCTTCTTCATTTTCTTTCCTGCTGACTCCTCTCCCTGCAGCACCTTGCCTGTACGATGGCCTTGGAGCTACTGACTAAGGAGTTTGGGATTCCCATCGAGCGCCTGTACGTGACCTACTTTGGAGGTCATGACGAAGCTGGGCTGGAGCCGGACCTGGAGTGCAAACAGATCTGGTTGGACCTTGGGTAAGTGCCCTTCTGGGGTATATCTGAATGTATCAGAAGTTATACAGCTATGCGGTATCCAGAGCTCCCTGAGGGATCAACTGAGGCCTTTTTACTTTGGTTTGGGTTTCCCAAATGTTATCCACTAGGATGCCCTGCCCCCCCCAAAAAAAGTATTGTCATCTGATGGAGATTACATTTTGTGTTTCCATTACAGGAGTATTTTTGCATTGTGGTATCTGAAATTGTTTATATAAAATATCGGCAGTAATATAGAACTGATTGTGTTACATTACATTTATTCAACAGAAAGGATTCTGGGTGCATTCTAAAATGCTGAATTTCTGTTGGTCTAATGGAAAATCTGGCCCCTTCTCCTCCTCAGCTCTCATCTCTCCTTAAACAACAATAACAGACATGATCAAGAAAGATCCCTTGGCCATTTCCTGGTTGCTGACATTGAGCTCAACTTCAGTTCAAATGAGAAAACAAGCACTGACTATGGAATGAATTCATTGTGCCATCAAAATAGCATTTCAATTTTTTCATTGATAAGATAAAAATAATAAATGCAAAACTACAAAATGTCATTAGTGATTCAGAGGAATGGCTTTAAGGCTTTGGGGTTTCAGAGGTCTGGCTGAGAGCTGTCCGCAAGCTTGTTTACCCGTTTGAGTGCATGTTTTAGGACTATAAAGATTCCTCCTTGCGGGAGCAGGCAAACCTAAAGTGATTCAGTCTAAAGTAAGTCACGCGATTGGATTTTCAGATTCAGTTCAGCAGGCAGATGAATAATAATGATTGCTTTTGTTGTTTTTTCGCTTGGGTGATAGTGATTACATCTGTCTTAGTTCAATTCATTTTAATCAAATTCAATAGAAAGGCAGTTTGCACTGTTCATTCTCTTTGATGTAGACAGTTTATAAATGAACTTAAACAGAAAAAACAATCCTTGGATTTGAGATGAATCTATATTGAAGTGTGGAAATTGCCTGGGACCTCCCGATACGATATTATCCCAATACTTTGGGTACTGTTTGATAATATTGCAATTATGTGTTTTGCAGTGCCAGCTAGTATAACCCAATAATTGTGCACACTGTCTCATCCTGTGTCATTTGTTTAACCTGTGTCCTCTCTGGGTGACAGGATGGACGAGGCTCGTATTCTACCCGGCAGTATGAAAGACAACTTCTGGGAGATGGGGGACACGGGTCCCTGTGGGCCCTGCAGTGAGATCCACTTTGACCGCATTGGAGGGAGAGATGCTGCCCACCTGGTCAACATGGACGACCCCAACGTGCTGGAGATCTGGAACCTGGTGTTCATCCAGTTCAACAGGTAACTAGTGGAAAATTATAAATGTGTAATGCAGAGATTCCCACATTGAATTCATTCAGCAAGCAAGCTTTTTTATGTAGCACAATTCATACATTGAAGCAATTCATTGTGCTTTAAAACATATATATACTACTGTAGAACAAGGGCTTTCTTCACGGGGAATGTGGAGGCACGGCAGTGGGCCCAAATGGAGGACATTCATTTTCTCCACCTCTGCATGAGTGGCGTTGATCGTACCGCCTGGGTAGATTTCAATCCCCTGCCTAGCTCCCTTTTTAAAATGAATGAGCGATTCTGCCGCCGCTTGGTGTCAGGAAAGCCCTTTAGTCGTCTACCTGATTCCATTAAGCACAAGTCCTCTGTAATTGACTTATAATGCAAATGTGCACATAAGAGCTCCGTGCTCTCTTTTCACCCTTTTCCCCGTCCGGCTGTGGTCCTCAGGGAGTCAGAGACGGAATTGAAGCCCCTGCCGAAGAAGAGCATTGATACAGGCATGGGTCTGGAGCGCCTGGTGTCTGTGCTGCAGAATAAGATGTCCAACTACGACACGGACCTGTTCATCCCCTACTTCCAGGCCATCCAGAAGGTAAGCCCCCGCACCACTCCATATCCATTGGTGCTGTGTGTCTGGCCCAGCTGACTGTGGCCCTGTGGGTGTGTCAGGGCACCGGGGCCAGGGACTACACAGGGAAGGTTGGCGCCGAGGACGTGGATGGGATTGACATGGCCTACCGTGTCCTGGCTGACCACGCCCGGACCATCACCATCGCCCTGTCTGACGGGGGCAGGCCAGACAACACGGGGAGAGGGTGAGTCTGCCTGTCTTGCTGCCTGTCTTGCTGCCTGTCTTGCTGCCTGTCTTGCTGCCTGTCTTGCTGCCTGGCCGTCAGTCATTAATGTGTGTGATCAGTGTTGGCGGTGCTAGGTGTTAACCCAGTCTCCCTCTGTGTGCAGGTATGTGTTGCGGAGGATCCTGCGTCGTGCGGTCCGTTACTCTCATGAGAAACTGGGGGCCCAGAGAGGCTTCTTTGCAACCCTGGTTGACGTCGTGGTAGAGTCCCTGGTAAAAACTCATCCTGCTCTTCATATTTCTCCAGCATCTGTCTCTCCGTCTCTGTCTTGCTGAATTACCTGTTTTTCTCTGCGCTTTCCTCTATCTAGGGCAATGCCTTCCCTGAGCTGAAGAAAGACCCCGACATGGTGAAGGATATCATCAACGAGGAGGAGGAGCAGTTCCTCAAGACGCTCAGCAGGGGGCGCCGCATCCTGGACAGAAAGATCCAGAGTCTGGGAGATTGCAAGACCATACCTGGTAGGTGTTCACGGGCCAGCTGGGAGTGTGTGGTGATCAAAGGGAGACTGAATGTTTCTGAGAGCCCATGTCTCCTCTCTGTGTTTAGGTGACACGGCCTGGCTGCTGTACGACACCTACGGCTTCCCGCTGGACCTCACTGCCCTCATCGCTGAGGAGAGGGGGCTGGTGGTGGACGTTGCAGCATTTGAGGAGGAGAAGAAGGCTGCCCAGGTAGAGAAATGTGAAGAAAAACCAACATTTGGGGACAGTACTGAGTACTGCTGTTTGAATGAATTAAAATGCTATGTGTATTGTTATTAGAGAAAGTGCATGTTATTGCTAGGTGTAAATGTTCTGAACATGCGTGTTGATGTATTGAGAAAAAGATTTTGCGTAATTTCAACTCCTGATGTTGAAGAAAAACATGTAAATGATGTCAGTATATCCTGTATGAGTCATTATGATACTAGGTCATTATGTAGGGTACATTGACATGTGGAATAGTATTTATCGCCTATCTGTCCCCATTTATACATTTTATACAGTGTTTTCATTATCCAGTGGGCCATTATGGATGTAATTTCAGATATTTCTCAAAAGCTGTTTCTGAAATGATGAACTAGGCCCATTGCATATAATCTTGTAGCAGGAAATGGATGCCAGATGAGGAATTGATCGGTGCGGCGTGCGTTTCAGAACCTATCAAAGCTCACCTATTGATTAGGCCTGTGTCTACAACAATAGAATGAAATGAAGAATTGCATTTTTGTTTTCAAGTGGAAAAAACTTTAATGTCTGCTGTAAAGTAAAGTGACATGTTTCTTAAAGAACCCCCCAACCCTGGTGTAATGAAGGCTGTATGTGGTGTGTGGGTAACATGTCTGGATAAGCCAAGCCAGAAAAAAGCATTGCAACCTATGTTAGGATATTGTTTGCTCTATAAACTGTTATATATCTTCACCACTGTAATAAGGCCAGTGAGCCATAGACATGTTTACAGTCTGTTTCAGAAGAAAGGCAGATATGCATACTACCCAGTGGTGGAATAAATTCAGTCACACTGTCTGTACATCTGTGTAATCACAGTAAAAACTGGAGATTATCATCGAGTATTATTCCAAGAAGGGTTGCCAGTGTGAAAATGTATCCCTGCTGTAAGTTTCTGGATCAATAACTTCAACGTAAGCGCTGCTGCGTCCTTGAGCTGAGTTCATATCCTGGTTGCGGTATACCAACACGAAGTATCTTCTACTGATTGGATGAAACAGTTCTTAGTGTGGGAAAAGGTGTTTCGATGCAGGCTTACTGAAAGGTCCTCTCCATTTGAGAACCAACCAATGGAGGTTGGCCTACTGTCTAATTAAGGGGTGTTATGTTTTGGAATGATCGATCCAAGATTTGAACAAAGACGGGGTTTGTGTGGTAAAGCCATTCCCTCCCTTTCAGATTAAGTCTCAGGGAAAGGGCTCTGGGGATGCGGACCACATCATGCTGGACATCTATGCCATCGAGGACCTTCGCAACAAGGACATAGCGGCTACCGATGATGCCCCCAAGTATAATTACAAGACAGATGACAGTGGCAAATACGGTGAGAGAGACACACACACACACACACTTCTAGTGGTCGGGATTGGTGTGTTTAGACATTTCCTGCTTGTCTGTTTTACCTGTCTTTACTTGTCTGTGTGGTTGTCCTAGAGTTTGAGCAGGCTGTGGGGACAGTGCTGGCCCTGAGGAGAGAGAGGGCCTTTGTGGATGAGGTAACCACAGGGCAGGAGTGTGGGGTTCTACTAGACCAGACCTCGTTCTACGCTGAGCAAGGAGGCCAGAGCTTTGACGAGGGCTACATGTTAAAGGAGAACGACTCTGCAGACGATGTAAGGAAAGGAAACCTATGGAGGCTGGCGAGACAGGCTACCGACCATTTAAGTCATTCATGGTAGTTTTCACGACTCTTTTTTTTCTCTCCATTCTGCAGAAGACAGAGTTTACTGTGAAGAACACCCAGGTCCGGGGAGGTTATGTGCTTCACGTAGGAACGGTTTACGGCACTCTGAAGGTTGGCGATCGTGTCGTCCTGCATGTGGACGAGGTAATGCGTAACACAAGTTAATTTGAATCACTTAATTTTCAGATTATTGACCTAAGTGAATGACATTTGGTCCGATTTCCATCCCCCTCTCAGGCTCGTCGGAGGCCCATCATGAGTAACCACACTGCCACCCACATCCTGAACTTTGCCCTGCGCGGAGTCCTGGGGGAGGCGGACCAACGAGGCTCTCTAGTGGCTCCTGACCGCCTCCGCTTTGACTTTACGGCCAAGGGTGCTATGAGCACAGCAGAAGTGCGACGCACCGAGGAGATTGCCTGCACTATGATACATGAGGCAAAGGTGAGTGGTGCACAACGACTGGAGGTGTCGGGGTGTGTTCGTACCCTGGAGGTGTCGGGGTGTGTTCGTACCCTGGAGGTGTCGGGGTGTGTTCGTACCCTGGAGGTGTCGGGGTGTGTTCGTACCCTGGAGGTGTCGGGGTGTGTTCGTACCCTGGAGGTGTCGGGGTGTGTTCGTACCCTGGAGGTGTCGGGGTGTGTTCGTACCCTGGAGGTGTCATGACCTCAGCCCCTCCTGCCTCTTCACAGCCTGTCTATGCCATGGATGCCCCCCTGGCAGCAGCCAAAGCCATCCAGGGCCTGCGTGCTGTGTTTGACGAGACCTACCCTGACCCGGTGCGCGTCGTGTCCATCGGCATCCCAGTGGCCGACCTCCTCGCTGACCCCAGCAGCGCTGCCGGATCTCTCACCTCCATCGAGTTCTGCGGCGGAACGTGAGTACATGTCTCACCTCGGTTCCAGCTGCGTCAAAAGACGACTGGCGCTTTTATTCGCGGACTTCCATCTCGTCAATAAGAAATGTGGAGAGTTGTTACGGTGGGGTTGCCGGGTGGATTTCCTTACAGCCTGTCTGTCACCCCAGGCACCTGAGGAACTCCAGTCACGCTGCACCTTTTGTCATCGTGTCAGAGGAGGCCATCGCCAAGGGAATCCGTCGCATCGTGGCCGTGACCGGAGCAGAAGCGCAGAAGGTCAGAGGGCTCTGGATGAATGTTGGGAATGTCTTAATTAGAGATTGTGTAGTTGGAATCCAGAATACTGATGTTCTGAAAGCCGTGAACTGAGACCATATACCACAAATGCATTTGTCCTCCTCCAGACTGTCAGTAATGATGATGAGACTCCTTGTGGGTTTGTGATACATGACCTGGTATCCAGACAGACCACTTCATTAACAGGCTTTAATCTTAGTGTGTACTGGGCAGATACTACAAAACCCAGATTTGCAGAATGAATTGTACCGCAGGTGTTTGGTAAGGTGACTGGGTGATGATGCGGATAGGCATTAGTGTTTCAGTACCTCCATATTGTGTCTGGACATGCTGTGCTCAGGCCCAGAGGAAAGCCGACGCTCTGAGACAATCTCTGTCTGCCCTGGGGGAGAAGGTCAAAGCCCAGACTGCCCCCAATAAGGACGTGCAGAAGGAGATTGCTGACATGACAGAGGTGAGAGCTGTCCTGGCACATCTAATGCTTCGCATGGAACTGGCCGTGTGTCCGATTACTCAGCCGCGTGTGCGTGTGTGTGTGTGTGTGTTGCAGTCTCTGGGCATGGCAGTGATGTCCCAGTGGCAGAAGGATGAGATGAGGGAGGCTCTGAAAGGCCTGAAGAAGACCATGGATGACCTGGACCGTGCCAGCAAGGCTGATGTCCAGAAACGGGTGAGATGAGGCAGGGATGGGGTGGGCGAGGTTTTCTGACAGGGTAGAGGGGTACCACATACACTACTGTTCAAACTTTTGGGGTCACTTAGAATAGTCATTGTTTTTGAAAGAAAAGCTAAATGTTTTGGTCTATTTAAAATAACATCACATAGATCAGAAATACAGTGTAGACATAGTTCATTTTGTAAATGACCTTTGTAGCCAGAAGTTAGAATATCTATATAGGTGTACAGAAGCCCATTATCAGCAACCATCACTCCTGTGTTCCAATGGCACGTTGTGTTTGCTAATCCCAGTTTATCATTTTAAAAGGCTATGTAGTCATAAGAAAACCCCTTTGCAGTAATGTTAACACAGCTTAAAACTGTTGTGCTGATTAAAGAAGCAATAAAACTGTCCTTTAGACAGAATGTTGAGTACCTGGAGCATCAGCAATTGTGGGTTCAATTACAGGCTCAAAATGGCCATTTTCATTCTGAGAAATGAAGGCTATTCCATGTTAGAAATCTTATACATGTTATATTAATGGATAGCCTTCATTTTCGTGATCCCAAATGTTTTGAAAGGTAGTGCATGTCGTGTGAAGTCCAGCAGCTTCTGTACGAAGTGTTTTTCGATGTGTGGTTTAGCTGGTTTTCACAGACATCTTCTCTTCGACCCCCATCACCCAGGTTCTTGAAAAGACCAAGGAGATGATTGACAGCAACCCTAACCAGCCGTTGGTAGTCATGGAGATGGAAAGTGGAGCCTCTGCCAAGGTACCAACAGCACTCTTTGTCTGTCCTCTACAGTCAAGACTCCCTGTGGAGAATAACCGCACGACTACGCGCAGCACAGTGGCGTGTTGGCATCATGTGTAAATCAATAGCAGTCAAATTTCCCATCCCATCCCTGTGTTTGTCTGCCCAGGCTCTGAATGAGTCTCTGAAACTGCTGAAGACCCAGTCCCCCCAGACCGCTGCTATGCTCTTCACAGTAGACAATGACGCTGGAAAGATTATCTGCCTATGCCAGGTGCCCCAGGTAGGATGTTGTTTTATTGGGCCAGTATCAGCTGTTGGTTGTCTATCTAACTTACGATTGCATTGTAGTAGTGATATTTCTTACAAACCTGTGCCTTTCTGCCCCCCCCCACCTCCACCAGGAGACAGCCAACCGCGGTCTGAAGGCCAGTGAGTGGGTGCAGGAGCTCTGCCCTTTGATGGACGGCAAGGGAGGTGGCAAGGATATGTCTGCCCAGGCCACTGGCAGGAACACAAGCTGCATAGAGGAGGCACTGCGGATGGCCAACCAGTTTGCTCTCCTTAAACTGGGTGAAAACTAAGAGGAGGCCGGGGTGTGGTGAAAGACTGTAGGAAAGCCTCCTGCATCCAACCACACCATGCCCACGGGAAGGTTCTAGATCTGTTCTCTGTGATTCTGAACTGGGCATTCCAGACTGGAAATTGTATAGGAACATACACCCATCCAATGGTTAGAAAGGGAAGCTGCAGGAGCCCCGTGGTTGGATGCAGATGCATCACCATGCGGTTTGATGGCTCCCTGCCAGATGTGTGGTTGAGGGTGGGTTGCTGCTTAGGTCGTTGAATGATATCTAAGTGTATGACGATGTGACTCCCCCTCCCCCACACACACACACACACACACACACACACACACACACACACACTCTCTCTACTTGACCTCATCTTTTTAGTATATAGTATCAACTCATCCATCCTTGCTTCCACTAACTAATGATGGAAATCCTCAACAGTAAATTTCTTCAGTTCATGGCCTGTTTGTCTCCATGTCACTGTGATTGTCTTTAACCCTCCCTGACTGTGGGGACATGTGGTGTCCTGCTGGAAAACTATGCGTTACAGTAGCCCTGATGGACAGACGGCTCCTTCAGCATCAGTGCCACTAGCTGTGTAACATAGTCTTATGGTTTGTCTTCTCTTTTCAAATGTAATGTTCACTAATATAGTAAATGATTAATTATGACTTTAATGAATGACATGACCGTGTCAGTTGTGGAATGCAGTTAATTGGCACTTCCTGTAAATGCATTGTAACTTCCATGTGGTGCATTCCATGTTGAGGAATAAAGTTACTGCTAAGGCTTGATGTGTTGCATTTTTTCCACTGCTGCTGGCTCTTACATCTATCTTGTCTAGTTTATGGGAGATACTGAGCTAAATATATTTTGTTGGTTTAATGCTAGGTAAAGTACCAGTTTTCAAACCGGTGCAGATGTTTCAAGTGCTTGAACTGATCCAGTCAAGATCCAGAAACTAACATTTTGTTAATCTTGCTTTTATTCTTTCACAATAGCATGTGATAAAACAGTCCATCACACAAACAGATTGAGGTTTTAAGTAGTAGAGATGGAGTACTAACTGAGCCAGTGCTAGTCCTTATACTAATGGTAGTAATATGATATCAATGCTGATACTGTATGTACAGACTGTCGGTGGATAATGTGCGCAAAATACATGAAGAGCTGGAGATAAAACCATTTCAATACTGCAATAGCAAGGATGCTTCCTTTAAAGACCATTAATCTAGTGCTGGAAGCCAGACTCAAACTAAATTACATTAAAACCCCACCCATTATCCAAATGATACAATCAGGGAAAGTGGTGTAGTAAATTGACATATCTTTTCGGATAAACTTTCATAGTTACACAAATGAGTAAAAAAATTTAAAATCCTATCATAACAATGTCAATTACATTTGATTCTCTTTGGTGAAGTATTGAAGCACATTCTACTTCTGGCATGACTAGCACCACCCAGAAACTGGTGGAAATACTTGCTTATAAATGTTTCATGTCAAACATGGTGGAGATATGTTTTAAGTAATAGACACACTCCCATCGGCTGTCATCAATAGAGCAGCTCAGTGGATTTGTGTCAAGCAATGTCAAAACGGAATGAATACAGCCGTAACCAATAACCATACCCATTGCTAGTTAAGAGTTTATTTCCTTCATCTCGACAGAACGAATACTGTGTAAAATTCAACAACATACAGGAAGCCTTTACGTGGCTCCTAGAGAAAGGCCGAGAGAAATGAATGTGGTTGGAGAAGGCACAGCTCTCAGTCAAACACGGACAAAGAGGGTGTGTGGTCGGAGTAAAGGAGAAGCCATTTAAAGCCCTCAGAATATGTCAGTGCCATGACCGACTGTTAAGATTAGTGTCCATAGTAGAAGGGGCCTTGTCTGAATGAGTGCAAACTACTAAACCAAAGTGACGCACACAAGTTACTGTATTGGTGCACTGCAGGAAAGGTCAGTCCAACACTGGGACAAGGCACGCAAGCACAGCTGTAAATGACTGATATGTGTCTATCTGTTAGAGGGGGCTACCTGAAAATCAAACGTAGTAAATTGTCTTTCTACAGAGCTCTCTCACATGCACACAAATACACGCACACACAACATAGCTGTAAGGAGGGAGGGATGGTAAACAATAAGTGGCACTCAGTTGATTTCCTTAAAGTAGGCGCGCGTGTGTGTGTGTGTGTGTGTGTGTGTGTGTGTGTGTGTGTGTGTGTGTGTGTGTGTGTGTGTG
>JACXGJ010003881.1:39089-50070 GCA_016801105.1 Esox niger | reverse complement strand
CCTCGGACTCCCTGATTCCTCAGACTCCTGACTCTCTGATTCCTCTGATTCCCAGCTCCCAAAGAGCTGACCATGTGAGCAGCCCGAAGAGAAGTCTCAGCCGTCGTCTTTTCACCCATCCACTAATTTCCAATCAAAGGGACGGAAAACACCAACAGGATGGATTTTTTTTGTTTGCATTTCAGAACCCCCTGGCTCAAATAAGGCTTCTGTGCCCTATGATCCCCGCCGAATGGATTTGATAGAACGATGCCACAACTGCAACAGATGTTTTTACCCGATGTTGTTACACCTGTCTGCCCTGGGTATCCCCCGATCTGCCAATCAACTTCATATTTTGATGAGTAATTATGCAAATTGGATCAGAACACACCCCTTCTTTTCCCCCATACAAAAGAACTGACAATTAAAACTTGTGGATGGGGTTTAGTCTCTGGAAGTCGGTAGCTGCCCAACATTCTCCGCAAAGCGTTGTGTGTCAAAGAATGACGCATCTGCACAGATGGATGACGGGGACGGGAGATATTTTGGAGAGGTTGCAAAATAATGAGCATCACGTGACTTCGAATTCCAGTCTGGCTTCCTGATCCGAATGCTGCAATCAACACCGGGCCATCTGCAACTCCGCAATTAACATAATTGGCATGTATAACATGTTTATAGTCAAGTACATGTTTTAACACACTATTATTCCCTTAATAAGATCTGCGGTGGAGGTGTTCTGAAAGCGACACTGCTGATTGGACAGTCTTTGTTTGAAGACGAGACATGTCTTCGTCCTGAAAGGGTGAAATGACAGGCAGGTTTTTCCCCATCCAGGTGCAGAAGGCCGAAGTGCAAGTCGCCCTTCTTCTGGCTGACACAAGCGCCTCCTCAACACCTGGAAAGGGGAGCCGTGATCGGCACCTCCATCAGCACTGACACCCCATCGACAGTACACACCAGACAACGCTCAGACCTCCTCCAGCTGCTCGACCAGAATAAATTGGACTTGATTAGAATTAATCGCACTCACGTGAGTGCAATTTGGAAAAACAAAAGTAATTCTGAAAAATCTGTTCATGAGCCGAGTTGTAAACAAAAAGGAGATTTCAACTTTTTTTTAACTGTAAAGTAGTTAACGACAATGAAAATCAATAACGCTATCATCCAAAAATACAAAACAATGCTATCCTGGATGAAAGTTAGATAAATCTACAGGGCAAATAATATGTGATAACTAATTCCACTTAAATCAAGAGGTATCTGAAACAGATTTTTAGGGTGTAGTACTGTCTCAGACAGGACAGTATGAAAGCACCTACAGCCTAGCAGTCTCCGTTTTTCACCATGAAGAGAAGAAGGATACAAAAAACAGTAACTTTGAAACATGCCTTTTTGTTTTTATATCTCGGGTCCGGGCAGGGCATTGTTGCTTGAAGAATAAATTGGGTAATTCAATTAAAGTGCTTCCCAATGACACATCACAAGTGATGGAGAGTGACTCTAACCCTGGCTTGAACCCTGTGTCCCCCCATCGCTCCACTCATCTGACAAATAGTCGTCCGGGTATAATTGAAACACATTGTTGCCAGCATAGGTCAATAACATTATTCCCCCCTTCACTGCCACACGATTAACAGACTCCATTTTATCTTCCCTCCCGCTTAATTCCAGGCAGACAGAGAGGGAGTGTCAGCTGCTTATCCATAAACATCCCCTCCTATCTTAAAAATAAACAAATACATAAAGCACAGTGCAACGCCGTCTGTCTGTGCAGTTAAGGACTACTTAGTTTAAGGCAAACAAGCTAGCCATGTTTGTTCTTCACATCAATACGCGGCAAAGCGGTGCTGTCACCAGACGGCTGGCGCAGACATTCACTTTAAAGGGGCAATTGGGAATTGTTGCATACATTTTAGGACCTATGTATGATGCAGTATGTTATCACTGATTCTTAAGAAATATAACTTATAAATGCTGTGTGAGGTAATTATTGTATCCATTCAGAACCTGAACATGTTTTTATTAACCAAATAAATGCAGACAATATTGCTACAGCCTGAAAACATGGCTGCAACTTGTGTGGTCAATCCTTGCATCCATAGCTCTGTGAAGGAACCCAGCGTGGTTATGATTCTCCATTGCGGACTCTTAGCATTTTAAAGAAACAGGGGCGGGGAAATGTTTTTTTTGTTTGAACTGCTGACTCACAATTTAATGGCGATAAGACAGACAAGTGACCTGTCAAATTTAACAGTTCAAACATTTAATATACAATTTGTCCTTGAAACCAGACTGACAAAAATCTCTTGCTAGGTGACTGCAGGTATTAACTTACAGTACGGACACAAGGATGACACAGTAATAGGCAACTGTAATAAATATATCAGAAATGTTTTTGCTAAACATTTCTTTTTTGCTAAAATGTTATTGATAAGACATTGTCTCATGTTTTATAATGCATATTTTATAACCTTAAAAATCAACTGATCAAAAAATTGCTGCACATATGTTTAAGGACAATGTCACCCAAGGACGTGTTCACAAATGAAATTGTAGAAACACATAATAGTCTTCCTAACATTTAGTGGTCTAATGTCTGCGGGCATCTAATTTAAGGCCATCACTCTGTTTATGCTTGATAAACATGGATTAATTATCATAAGCACAAGCGTAATACAGAGTTAAAATGGGTGATTATGTGTGTTTAAGCACAGACATTACACATATATGGGCCTAAATTAATTTCATAAACAAACGGGAAAAGTAGGGCCAGAGATCAAGGGTAGAAGAAATGCCATTACCTCCCACTCCATGGAGGCCGGCTCTGTTTAATTACCTTTTGGGTTACACAGAGTTAATTGAATTTATTCCACGCAATCTGTTTACTGTTTAGCCTTAAGGATTTTAAGCAACTAGACTTCTAACATGTCACAGAATGGAGTAACTATCCATCAAATAGATCTGTGAATGGGTGTGAGTATGTGTGCGTGTATGTATGTGTGTGTGTGTGTGTGTGTGTGTGTGTGTGTGTGTGTGTGTGTTCGCCCGCTGTGTTGAGTGTGTTTCAACATGGAGCAGACCCAAATTAGTTATGGATGGGTATTCAATTAAGTCCTTTGTGGGAAATGTATGTGGGGGGGTACTGTACAGTAATCCCTGATGCACGACAAGGTGGCAGCTCCATTGTCTGGCTGGCTGGTGGAATGTGTTTATGAGCGGGCTCTGTGCTCGACCAACAGATTAGACAATTATTGGGGGTTGGGTTGGGGCCGCGATAAGCAGGCAGCCGCACGTTAACCACCACCCCCACGCCCCCACACCCCCAACAACAAACACACACACACTTATTTGACAGGAAAGAGACAGCTTGAACAATGTCCATGTTCTTTCTGGCTGAGACTGTTTGAGACTGCTCCGGCCCACAAAAGTTCAAGTCCCCCTCGGGTCCCCGTTCAAGTCCCAGTTCAAGTCCCCCTCGAATCCCAGTTCAAGTCCCCGTTCAAGTCCCCGTTCAAGTCCCAGTTCAAGTCCCAGTTCAAGTCCCAGTTCAAGTCCCTGTTCAAGTCCCCTGCATGCGTTTCATCGAGGCAGAGGTTCATCGTTCAGCTTGTACACGTAACGACCAAACAGCAGTGTTATTACCACGACAAGTCTCTTATGAAGGTGTATGGTCTTACTGATGTCGATATATATTCTAAAAGCTAGTTGAATACGACCTGACCCCTTTTCACGTGATAGAATACTTGCCCTCTGCAAAGTGAGGTTGAATTTGGATGTTATTGGTTTTACTTCACAGAGGCCATTGTCTTCTACAGCCAGTAAGCAGAGTATAAACATGAGCTAAACACGACAAACTGAACAGCACAGGACATTCATGACCTCAACCTGCAAATGTGCCTCTACAGCAAAAGTTGAAGGCATCAACATAAAACCCTGACCCATATTAGCCATTTTCATCCTCTTAACAATGTCCTCTGACTGGTCATCACTGGCCTCTGCCCTACCAAACCTGTAAATATCCCTGTGACCTCCACCTACAGGGTCACCCCGCCATGCTAGCAGGAGCCATGTTATTAGATAAAGTACCCATGTTGGCCTGGCCAGGGGCACTGGCTGTTGTAATGGAATAGAGCCAAGACTAAAGGTTTATGACAGCGCTACATGAGTAAAATTGCGCGTGCCTGGTAGATCAAATCGAGGGCTGGGGCAATAAAGCAAAAACTATCGACACTGATCATAACGACCACTTATCGCAGGCATTTTGCTGATATTTTTCATTACATTAAGTACTCCACACTAGAGAAATGAAGCTTGAAGAGAAATGTTTGCTGGTACGGGGGGGTTTTAATGGGACAATGGATGGCTCCAACAATCAACTTCATACTTCTCAAACCTCCACCGGGGACTCTAGGCCAATCCACGAAATACATGCAGAGTCATTCAGAGGCAGCACACCTGAATCTTCTTGTCTGCTAATTACCAAGCCCCCCGTACACTTGACTCAGGTGAGCTGTAGAACAGAAAAGGATGCCCAGAAGAGGTGTGAGAACACCTGGCAAGCAAACTTTGAGTGACATTAAATCAATTCAGTCATTTCAAATACCAAGTATCTACGTTTCAAACTGAACTCGGAGGTGACCCAGAGATACGGTTCTCCTAAATCCATTGCCCGCGGGTAGTTCGTAGCAACCATTGGATGTACCTATGAGTCTGCATGACTCCCCCCGGTTGGAAGCAATGAGTGCCTAACGGTACAGAACGTCTACGCAACATTGCTGCAACATTCCTCTAACAGCTGTTTGTTCCTGGGAAACTGCTTATTTCATATTGCTTAAGTAAAAATGATCATTGCCAATTAAATGCCCATTAATTGTGCAAGCACAGGACGCTGCCAGATGTTTACAAATAGCCGTTCCTTATTTATTTTTCCCCTTATAGCCGGCAGGATGGTCTTTCCAACACAAAATGCTTTGCAGTAATAACACTCGAGCACAGTGGCTGAGGGACAATGAAAAAGACACGCGATTATGGCAATAGTACACTCACAGTAACGCATCTGGCAAGAAAGTATGTTCAAAGACATACAGTAGATACTGAACCTTACAGGACAGTACGTTCATAGGCCAGTCACATGACATACAGTAGGTACGGAACCTTACAGGACAGTACGTTCATAGGCCAGTCACATGACATACAGTAAGTACGGAACCTTACAGGACAGTACGTTCAGACCAAGTCACATGACATACAGTAGGTACGGAACCTTACAGGACAGTACGTTCATAGACCAAGTCACATGACACAGTAGGTACGGAACCTTACAGGACAGTACGTTCATAGACCAAGTCACATGACACAGTAGGTACGGAACCTTACAGGACAGTACGTTCATAGACCAAGTCACATGACATACAGTAGGTACGGAACCTTACAGGACAGTACGTTCATAGACCAAGTCACATGACATACAGTAGGTATGTTTAGCACAGCACAGGGCCCCATCATTTCCACGTTGCGGAGAATGCGAACGGAACAGCGGAATCCAGACAAAAATTGAATTTAAAGAGTTATATATATTTTATGTTTCATTGTCAAGTATTTGTATCGTATATACACATGTATTGTGAAATGTGAAATGGATCTGAAAGAACATCAGGACCTGCTGGCTGTGAATGCAGAGTGAATGCATGTTCTCGCTGGTCGTGTGGCAGTGTGTCTCGTGGTACTCCACCTCTTTGTTTGTGCCACTGCTTCTCTCTTATTGTAATCAGAGCGGCGGTCCGCCGCTGCAAAACTGATGCGCCACCACAGAAAAAAAATTTGTTGTTTTTTTATTTAAAAGTTTACTATTGCATGAGCAACAGAGCAGAGCGACAACGCACTGCACCTGACGTTCGGAGTATCAAGCTAACGAGCGAGGTCAGAGAAACTTAACTGGCAGTGTCTGTGCATGCGTAGGTTTATTGAACTGTCAGTGTCTGTCACATTGATATAAAGGAGGCACCAATCGTTGAAGTGAAAACCAAAGGTAGTTAGCTAGCTAAAGGTCAAAACTCGATAGCTATTATTGGCTACAAAAGATGCAGGCAGGCAAAATTAGATATTTGGCATCAACAAACATCATATTTTGCCTTCAAAATAAATGTATATATTGAAACGTTACAAACATTGAGCAGCAACAATAAGAATTCCAATTATCTTATTGTGTCTTCAAAATAAAAGTTGTCAGTGCAAATTTATAGTGTGCATTTGGTTCATTTTCAAGGAGAATTTTAACAAAACAAAAAAAATGTTAAACAAGAATTTACATGATGTTAAGAATATTGTAAGGTGGAGTATATTGAGAAATGGTTAAAGTTTAAGTAAATTAATGTTGAGGACCTTACCGATGTTATTATTGTTAGTAATCAGCTTGTGCTCATTACCTGTGGAGAGTGATTGCGTAATAAATCCAACCAGAGAACATTTTCCCTCCCTGTAATGTATGAATGATGCTGTTGCTGCAGAGACACTATTCAGTGCAGCAGTGACTGTGTTGGACACAAGTTTGAAAGTGAGAGCTCCACCTCCCAACATTTAATTACATTTTAAGTACGTTTATTAGTTGTACTGTATTGTATGTTTCCTGAAAGCACTTACTAAAATGAACTTCAGAATGTCATTTTTTTGTTTGTTTTTGGTTGTTTGCGTATATAAAATGTAATCACAGAAAAAAATTATTAAGAATAAAATGAAATTGGCCCAAAAAAAAATCCGATTTTATAGGTCCCTAACAGCATTACAAAGATCATTTCATCAAAGTTCGTTACAATAAGTGAATATGGAATCTAATATTCATCAGTGTTGTAAAATAAGCCATTGCAATTTCTAAAATAGGAACACACAGTTACGTTCCAGCAATTATCTGAACATAGGAGCTGTGGAACTTGCCTGAAAATACTTTAACCCAGATAAACACCGGCGCTCCCAGCGTCTCTGTATTCTAGCCATGATGAATGGCTGTCAGCTGCTCTAACAATCTGTCCAGCTCTACACTCAGCCCACAACAACGACCATGAGCCTCTCAGTATAACCAGAACCAGCTGAAAGAGCTGAATGCGGTCTTTCTGTGGTCACCTGGCTGACCTGGGTACAGCCCGGCTCACCAAAGAGCAGAGCAGTTTTATTCCCCTAAGCCCAGACCCAGACCAGCCATACACTGGGCTTCCCGGACAGAGCATCCATTGCTGGTGTCATTAGTGGACCGCGGCTCACTGAGCCGACCCTATTAGTACAGGAGCATAAGAAAAACAGCTATCTCCTCTGAGGGCCGGTTCTGGGTCCGAGCTGTAGCCAGACAACGACGTACAGACCGAGGAAACATTCAGTCACACAATCATAAGCTGTGCAACAATCAATCAATATACTGCAAAGCAAAACAAACACCATGAATGACAAGAGAACGATGAGGCCAGCAAAGAAATAAAAAATAAAACAATCGCAGCCTTGTTCTTCCACCACTTAAGTGGCACAATCATATACAGTGGAATCCTCTCTGTGGCTGAGGCCTAGCGCAGAAAAAATGACACATCATTGAGCAGATAGCATCAATTCAACCAGCCGTAATCCAAGCACCTCCAGTTTGTATCATTCCGTCACTTTTGCCTGAAGGCGACAGGAAACATCAGACCCGGCACGGAGATTGCAGGCAGGGCATGGGTTGTGGGGGGGTGGGGTTGGGAGGTGGATCCATCATTTCTTGATGTCCCTGTTAGTGCGGCAGATCAGATCCAGCTATTGGCTATTAATACTGGAGGCTGGCTGGCTGTCAGAATGGGTGGCATCCAGAGTGGGGGGCCTCCAAGCCAGCCAGCCGGCCTGGTTAATCAGCTGAGCTGTGACAGCGGGTGGTCGGATTGGATTTGTGGGGGTCACCCGACTCATGTGACCTCTTTATGCAGTGGCTCAGCCCAAGGCGGCCACGCTTGTTTTAGCTAATGCAATTAACCTTGCATGATAATGCCCCTTCCCGGCTTCCTCTTCGTCCACCTCCTCTTCGTCCCCCTCCCAGTTTAGAGGGCAAAAGAGGCAGAGAGGTGTGAACGGGACAGATTTACGGACAAAGGCAGATTGGAGCGGGGAGAGACGTACATTGGGAGATACACGGACGCAATGTCAACAGCGAGAAAGAACCGGCTCGGACGCGACCGAGAGAAGCAGGGAGAATCACGGGCCAGGAGGAGCTTAACATTTAATGATGGCGGGAGCAGGAGCTGAAGCGGGGGCCGGCTGGTGGGACGCCTGCCTCCCCGGGGGGGCGGGGCGGTCTGCGAGGCAGGCCTTGGAAAGGGGGGGAAGATGAAGAGGCAGTGTCAGGCTGCCTTTTAATGGTCAGGAGTGTGGTTAGTTCCACTGACTCAGTCCTCTCCCCCGTGGCACTGAGTCCACTCCACATAACTGGCCATAATTCAACCCGTTTGGCAGTTTGGGGTCTCTGAGGTCCGGGATAAAAAGTGCGGAGAGCCCTAATGGCAGGAGGAACAGCTGAGGGCACATCTTATGAGATCTCAGCAGCAAAACATTTCTGGAGCAGGTCCTGGAAAACACCACAATCTATTAGGAGGTGAACAGGAGGAGAGGTGAGCAGCGTACGAGGAGTGAGAGAGGGTTTGGGGATGTCTCAATAGGATACAGTGGACTGTTTGCATCATTCAACGGTTCAGGGTTTCAGAAATCACATTTTAAAGATATTTATAGGTTTTCCCGAAGTTCTGGTGGGAGAATTCCATTTTCACTGTTAGTTCTTCCTGATTTTAGAAGTCTTCCTGTGAATTCGGTAAAGCTACCATTACTTTTTCCTCTTAAAGAAAGCAGCAGGTGTTTTGCATTTTCCTTCGGTATTTCCACAATTAGGTGCAACACTGTATGAATCCATGGTTCACATAGCTGGGTGATTCACTTCCCCCATGGCCACACCCCATGACATCAACCAGAGCAGAGAGCCACAAACAGGACCTCCTAAGATCATGCCATGACTGCTGGAATCACATCAGGAATATTGAAGTCTGGCAGGTAATCCATAAAATGTACGCTCATCCCAGCACTCCAGAACCCCCCGCCCCCACCAGCACCCCACCCAACCACCGACAGTGGTCCAGTGGCATGTTGTTGATTAGCGCCATTGGAGACGGCCGTAGGGCTGGTGCAGCACTGCAGGGAGACACACCAAGCCGGCCTTCCCAGGCCTTCTAATTGAGATACCAGAGGATGAAGTGACACAGGCTTGTGTGTGGGGGGGGGGAGCAGTCATTAAGGAGTGATTTTGGGGGTTCAGTCTAGGCATGTTCAGAGAGGTCCTTAGAGAAAGAGAGATATGGCTTGCTGTGCCCCTCCATGTTGGGGCACGTTTGGACCCACTCATCCACCATGATGCTGTGCTACATCAATTAAATAGTGTTGCAGCAAATCAAGTGAAAATCCTTTTGAACATGTAATATAGCTTACGGAAAGTTGAAGTAAAACCCTATACCGTCTAACAACAGCTGAAGTCACCATTCACACGCAACACATTGTATTCTGTCAGCAAATTTTATATGATTTTTCTATTCCTGTTCCTTTTTTTAAATACGGGTTATGGATACTGGCTAAAGTTTGCCTGAGGTACAGTGTTTAACAAAAATAAATAAATTATTGAGTGTCTGCCGAAAGAGGAAATCCAAGGACATACATACCACGCAATCTAAAATAACTGTTGAAAAACAACATGTTATGTTATGGACAACCGCAGCTCTAAAAGACATATTGTTCAGAGACACTATACAGTACGAGTCGCCTTATCCATGTCACTGCTGGAAACCGAGAGACAGGCAAACGTACACAAAGACTTCACTAATGTGCTTTCAGATATATATCGCACAACCCAAGGGCACCCTTTGTATTCACTATCTCATTATCAACAAGACCACTGCAATTATCCATGCATTGCTGCATATTATTTACAAAGATAATGATATTCATACTAAGTGTGTGTGTGTGTGTGTGTGTGTGTGCGTGTGTGAGCATGAACTACATTCACTTTGTTCACTCGTTGACATTGAGGACCTTCCTTCATCCAGGAACCGTGAGGGACGGACTGAGGGACAGGGAAACGGGAGAGTTTCCACGGTCCCGGTGGGTGTCATTTTGAGATTAGGAGTGTATATACATAACATCCATAGGGTGTGTAGGTCAATCATGGACTGCACTGCCCACTGCGTACCACTGCAATCAGCTCGCTAAGAGAAGTGAGTCTCAAGACGAAACACTGATTGAAATTACTGTGATTAGAGTTTGGCTTCAACTCCTCTTCTGCGGTTTTCCCCAACATCTGTCGTCTGAGGGAAGAACACAAGCGCGGGGAAACACACGGGCACTGAGGAGACACACGCGCGCACATTTCTGCTGTCAGTGATAATATATACACACCAGAATAGTCACTTAAAGCCATGACAATGACTATCCTGTATCCACTTACAATTGAGGAAAATAGCCGTGCGGTCAATTGGGAACGGCGCTTCGTGCTGCTCTCGCCAAGCTGAGTGGGAGCATATGGGAGAAACCAAAATAAGAGCGGCGAGGAAAACAACGATGCCATTTTACACACAAACGCGAAATCAATGTACAGTCTGAAAGTGGCAAGGAAAAACATCATTGTAAACCAGTTATTGACACGGAGTCATTTACACTTGCTGCTGTAAGACAGATCGTGGCGATGTTTATTTAGGTAGCGAGGGAGGGTGGGAGGAGGCGGCAGTGGGGGGGGGGGCTGTAGCAGCTGTAGTACCCACCAGATGCTGATGTTTCTCTGAACGTCCATCATGCACCACCTAGCCCCCACCGTCCCCAGTCCCAGTGCACAGCAACCTGCCAGCCTTAAAACAACGGCACAATCAGAGCTGCACCTGTCACACCCAGCCTCACTCTTAATCAGAGCCGCATTTGCAGTGTACACAGAGGCATGCGGGGGGGGGGGGGGGGG
>JACXGJ010003881.1:0-38989 GCA_016801105.1 Esox niger | reverse complement strand
TCCCCCTTCTGGTGTACTCTTTATTTATAGCTTGTGTCAAGGCTAACGAAGCATGGCTAATGATTCGTTTTTTATTCCTAATCTACTATCATCGCGAATAAAACTTGTGTAAATAATTGTGGACAGCGCGATCGAGACAGCAGACCGACTGTTTGATAATAAATGTATGCTCACAGTGTCAGTGAGAGAAAGACAATGTGTAAGTTCTAGCTAGAGCAGGCCATCTAGATGTAGCAATGCAGTCAGAGAAGCCGACAGGAATCCCAGGGCCCGGGACAAAATTTAACATTTAGGACCCAAACCACGGGACAAAGAAATGTATAAATATCAATGATGTTACTGTTCATAAAACAGGTCATAAACGTTTATTATTTAATGTTTTAGCTAGGTAGTACTAAATACCAAGATTGACTGACTAATAAATAATTATATTTAAACCAACCAAATGGGCCCCCCGAGGCCTGGACCCGGGACAACGTTACCGGTTGTCCTCCCCGTCAGAGTCACTGTATGTAGCAGTGATTCTCTCCCTGTGAATCTGTCCCATTGAAGATCTTCCTGTGAATCTCTGCCTGTGAAGATCTGCCACCAGACTTACATATAACAAGGAGTGGAGGGAGAAAAGGGGAAGGAGGATGAGAGGAAATAGGAAACCTGAAAACCGTCAGACTCACTGAGTCCCATAAGTCTGAGCCATTATGAGATGTGTCAAGTTATAGAACCTGACTAGGAAAGCAAAACGGTTGCTAGATCCAATCTGTTCTTTGGTCCCAGAGCAAGGGAGTTAACCTTAATTGCTCACAGGCTGTTGCTGCAGATTAAACTGTATTTTCAGTAAATGCAACTGTAGTAATAAAATAGTCACAATAAAACAACAAATAACTGTTAAGAAACATTCTAAGGACAACAGCACAGCAACAATGAGCAAGTCCACGTGATGCATTTCAACCCATATTGTTATGCTAGATGAACCTACTGCATCAGTCTAGAATCTAGTTATGTTGGGTTGAACATACCAATAACTCTTGATATTATTTATGGGATTTACATGGTGATTGATGTAATAATTGACCCAGTAAATGAGTGCCATTATGTTAACAATATAAACACTTCTTTCAGCCAAAGATAAACTAAGGAACTGTATTTTCCCATGAATCACATTAAGGTGCCTATGAGCTCGAGTGATACACCTAATAAAATATGGCATCCATCTAATCTGCTTTGTTAACTACTAAACCAAATATTCCTTCATATACTGAAGCAATGAAAGAAATCATTGTTTTTAAATAGTATTAGTATAACTGATAAAAACATGTCAATCATTTCTCAAAACTATAGATATAGGATTTATGAAACCATTGCTAGTACTAACCAAAAAATAAGACAATTGATATTGGTGTGTACGTTTGGTTTGGTATGCTCTCATTCGGAAAAGGGAAAAGAGGGAATATAAAACCAATACGGGGAAAACTATGCGAGTGGTTTAGTGTCTTTTTCATGATAATGACCACGAAAATACAGTTGTCACTGCCTTTCTAATCAGAATAACATTGGCGAGGATATTCCTTTAATTTTCAGCTCAGCAGCGTTTTGACAAGTATAATTGACAGATCTCCGCAGGACACAAAAAAATCGTTTGCAGATTTATTTCTGCTTTGAATGAAGCTAACAAGAGCAAATGTGGCCCCTCTGTCTTTCCATTTGAAGAGCGGATGGAAAGCAGGTCCAGACATGCTCCTTGTGATTAGTTCCAATGATGTACTGCAAATGTTCATCTACAGCAGAATTAGCACCTCTGTTCTTTATGTCTATCACACAAACGTGCACAAACACACACACACACAGACACACACACACACAAACACACCTTGACGCAGTGTGGGATTATTGGACATTATCACCTCGCTTTCCTCTCACCCACCCACACACACACACACACACACACACACACACACACACACACACACACACACACACACACACACTGAAAACCCCACAAACCACACAATATGAAACACCTTCAAGGAATCTTTTGGACTTGTATATTCCATTTACAAGGCAATCATTATTTTGAGAAAATGTGAAGTACCCCTAAAACAAGTATTCTATTCTGAAATGAAAGCTGGCATATCTTCTTTGCAGAGATTATACATGTTAACGCCCTAACCATGATACTACTATGGTGACATTAGTAATAGGTTTGTAAACTGCTGACTTACTGAGAACAAACACATATTTGACATCTTTGGTGCTCTGTTCCAACACATTCAGTTTTACTTTTAGTAGGACTGTGTGTGTTTGAAAGAAATTGTCCAGAAGAATCACAATTCGAGTACGGAATATTCAAGACACCCTCTAGTGGTGGTTAGGTATACTGCCCAAAGACAGAAAGAATCACAGGATAGAAATGGGTGATGCATTTTTCAATCAGATCTATACATTAAAATCATACTGCACGTAATCTGTTAACTGCTCATAATGAAGAGCCACCAGACGTGACAATTAACCTGACTGAAAAACACAGGCCGGAGCCTTCCAGAAACAGAGCTGGCTCCAGTGGATAGTATAGCTTAAGTCTATTGAAAGCAATTGGGATGACACAAAGGATAAATACTACATTCATTTAATTACAGGGGACCCTGGCCCTGAAGTGAATTGCTTGTAATTATCTCTGTTTTAAATGAGTTCTTAAATCTCACAGACACAGTATCTGAGAGTTCTTTTCAAAACTATAGTATAATTAATCCAGCATGCTGGAACCAACATATCTGGATTTCTTCGTCAGATCAACCAGCTCCATTTAATTTGTGCTGTAGTTGAGTGTTGTTATTTACTTAATGTTAATATTCTGTATAATGTAGCGTTTTCTAATTTCACTAGTAGTAGTGTTAATATGTGGGTTATAACACTGTTATAAAGAACAGAGTTGAAAGCACATTAATAATTCCCCATAAAGGGATATTTTGGGATTGTGGATAATTTCCTAATTGGGATTCAAACTTTTGGGCACAAAACCACAGCAGTGTCAGCTCAGAGTTCCCTCAGGCTTAAAGATCATACAAATGAGGCTAACCCTGAATTGAAGAAATCAGGCTCTCTCCCTCTTACAATGATTTTGTCATCATCCTTCTGGGGATGGAGGAAATACTACTAATGAAATATTAAATTAATCAAATGACAAACATTAGCCAGGCTTACAGTATGGTTGAAGCATGAGGTCATAGGGAAAGCCTATTCAAGGTAAGCTAAAAAAATATTTAATTTTTCTAGAAAATATTAGAAGAATCATGATATACTAATATTAAATAAATTCATTAAAATTACCACAACATATTCTTTCTCTGCTTTATCTATGAGAAATCAATTGGAAACAGTTACCAGTTTGAGAAATAATACTAAAAACGGTATATTTATATATATATATATAAAATCATAAAAAGTTCCTAAAGTAAATCCAGTGTAGTGCTTACTCAGCATCTGGCAGAATCAATTCACAGTTCAAAAGTCTGACAAGAAATGTCAATCTGTGAATTAATGACAAAATTGTTAACGTTCAGCATGACAATGGCCATGAATATCCTGCAAAGATGATCATTGTTTCATGTAGCTTGGTTTATTATAAATGTTTTATATGCCTGGTCTGGTATGGATAGCTCTGATGGCTTAAGGTTTACTATGGCTGTCTCTGCAGTTCAGTCTAGTATGGATAGCTCTGCTGGCTTTCAGTATACTATGGCTGTCTCTGCAGTTCAGTCTAGTATGGATAGCTCTGCTGGCTTTCAGTGTACTATGGCTGTCTCTGCAGTTCAGTCTAGTATGGATAGCTCTGCTGGCTTTCAGTATACTATGGCTGTCTCTGCAGTTCAGTCTAGTATGGATAGCTCTGCTGGCTTTCAGTGTACTATGGCTGTCTCTGCAGTTCAGTCTAGTATGGATAGCTCTGCTGGCTTTCAGTGTACTATGGCTGTCTCTGCAGTTCAGTCTAGTATGGATAGCTCTAGAGTACTTCTAAGTCTTTTGATAAGCTGCAGAGTTGTTCAGTCTTGTATGGATCGCTGGCAGTGAAGTGAAAAGGGAGTTCAGTGAGAAGGCGATGGGGTGAGGTATCTGTTGGGCGGTGGATGGGGTGCCGGGGGGGGGGGGCTTCGAGTGCCATGTAGGGGCGATTGCAAGGAGACGGAGACAGCGAAGGTTCACACACAGTACCAGAACTCAGTCCCCCCCCTACACACACACGTACACATAACCACACACACACACACACACACACACAGAGGAAGATGGGGGAGGGAAGGAGGGGGCGGAGTGACGAGAAAAAACATCAAGCATCAGCAGAAAGGGAAAAAAGGGAGCAGTGCAGGAGGCACCCTTCAACTTTCACTCTCATTCCCAGCTGTTTTACAGACAGGAGATAGCCTTTGAAGAGCTTGTGGCAAAACACGCGCACACACACACACGCACGCACGCACACGCACACGCGCACACACACACACACACACACACACACACACTCGCTCAATGCAGTGAACTCAGCAGCTGGTTCCTCTTTGACCTTCCTCTGACACACCCACCCGTTGGTGTTTTGTTTTAAATGAATCAGGCAAGATGCCCTCCCTTATCGCGGCCCTCTCCATCACCTGAAAACAACAGCCACACGTTAACAGCTGAGGACGGAGCGTCTGATGCAGGCGTCGGCCGTTTGGTGTTCGCCCCCTCGCAAGGCCCCGGTGTGTGGCCGGGGTCAGCGAACATCGGCACGACAACCAGCCTCTCAGCTCCTCCACAAACACTAAAGGCAGCACAAAGCTACACGGAGATACCAGAGTCGTGATTCCACTGAAGACGCCGCAACGGCAGGTTAAGCCTTTCTGCCGTTTCAGTCACGGCTGTTTCTTTCATTTTTTATTTCTCCTGCAACTATCATCCCCTAAAGCTGTCCTCTGGGGCTGGGGGATAAGCCATTTGAAAAACATTTCCTCAAGATCCTTTCCATCGCTCTCCTTTCTTTTTTTTACCGTTGTTATGACTCAAATTGGCCTCAAGAAAAGTAGAGAGTTGGATAGGTAGAGAGGTGGATAGGTAGAGGTGTAAAAGTGTTGAGAAAAGTTTATGTGCTCCTTTTCTACAGATTCTTGCATGGAGAAGAAAGTCGGTGTTTGTTTTAGCGCCGCTAGCACTGCCTGGGTTGCGATCTCCACATAATGAACATGAATGGACAGCAGTCGTAGGCAGTGTCAATGTGACAGGGCGAGCTGAGGGCGGAGGACGACATGTAGAAATGTCCTCCTGATATCTTTGTGCACCCTCGCCGACTGGCTGCACAACCAATACAACTCACAGTGAAATCACAAGGAAAGGCCGTATTTTCAAACCCATCTCGGTTGTGTGTCGTCCATGCTCCCTACAGGCACGAGATGTTGAAAATAAGTTTGTATGGTTTAAAATATGTTTAAAAACAAATTCTGCTCATTGGGTTATAGACTAGTCCAGGGTTTTCAGTCCTCTTTCGGCTTCCCGCTTTTACCAAGACTAATTCAGCACACTGCCTCCTCACTGTTAGATTACCTATAGTTCTGGGTGCTGTTCTGTCAAATACTGTCAACCGACTGTTGAAAAAAAAGAGGCTACTGGTTGACAAGAGGGACATTGTAAAATATACGTTTGGCGTTTAGCTAAATACAGTAGGAGAAATTAGGGGCTATAAATGATATACTATGCAAGTCTTTCTATCAACCAATTATGTGAATTATACACAGAATCCCCCGTGGTGTTTTCATTAGACACTCAACCATTTCATCCAATGAGCCGATTGGTTCCAGTATTTGTTTACTGAGGGTGCCTGGGACTAGCAAAGAAAATCCTATCTGCCCATGCAATCATCATGGCTTATCTTAACCTGGCTTTCTCATTGTCCTTTAATCTAGTCACGGCAACGTAGCATCCAGTATCAAAAGGGGGTGAACTGAGGTGGGGGAAGAGAAAGAGGGACGGGAAGAGAGAGAGAGATGAGCTCTTCGACGTCGTCCTCGCTCATGTCAAGAACCAGTCACGTGTGAAAACTTGCCTTAACTCCTCTGCTTGTGACTAGCGGCTGGGAGAGTTTGACAGATCTGTGCGCCACGGAGGCGTCTCCCTGCCATTTGGCACGCCATGCGCGTCTGGTGCGCTGGAGACTGCCTGTCAAACGCCTATGAGTCCATAGAGCAGCCAGAGACCCTACGGAGCGCCAGATGGGCCATTAAGGTAGTATTAATGTAGATGCCATCGCTTTTCTCCTCTGACTGGGACATGCTCTTTCGAACCGCGAGCAGCTGCTGCCATTTACTGCGACAGCTTCCTGCTAACTTTGGCCAACTGGCATCGACCGGCAGACTCTTTCTGTTCACTACCTGGGACGTTTGTCTTTTCACCCTCGCTTGGATGGGAAGGTTGCCGTCGTTCAGCTTCCACGTCTAAGTGAAAGCTTAAACTAAACCGCACACATACACCTACGACTAAAATAATTGCTGGTACGGCCAGAGTAAATACTATAAATACCTGAATCCTTTACCGTCACAGTGAGGATATTCTGTGGCAATGTGCAGGGTTATTCCAGCTGACACCCCACTGAGGGCTAATATCATGCTTTAATTGAGAAGAAATTGGCTGCTGGCAAGGAAAAGAAAGAAGGTTAAATGGAAAAAAAACAACCATGGATAAATGTCATAATCAGTAATATTGTATTTGGTTAAATAGACCAAAATGGCATGTTTTGACATCATTATTCAAATCACATTGACAAAATCCTATTATATGAATGATTTTTCCTTCAGGAAAATGTACATAACTATTAATGTCGGTTATGTATGCATTCATTATAATTACTGGAAGCAGTTCAGTGATATACTGCAATATATATTAAAAATCATGTACAAATGCAAGAAACGATTTAAATAAAACCAAAAATTGAGGTTTTTGAACTGAGAAATAACTTGACTATCTGACTATTGAGAATGCAAACAGCATCAAAGTAATCTCTAATTTGCCAGATCCTTTTCTTTATCCTACTCTCCATCTCTCGATCCATCCCTTTCTCCATCCATCCCTCAACCTCAAAACGTGCAATTTATAGATGCTTTTGCCTCACGCAAATTCAGTTAATGGTTGCTCCAGGCCATACTCCGACCACCCCTGTCCTGGAGACATGATAAACATAATGCCTGCTATTCTCCTTGGTAACGGACCAAGCCTCTCGTAGTCCCACCCACTATGCTGTGTGCAAGGAGGAAGTAGGTTTCTCGTAGTCCCGCCCACTATTCTGTGTGCAAGGAGGAAGCGGGTTTCTCGTAGCTCCTCCCAACATACTGCTTTTCTGTTTAGTGACAGTTTGGGAAGGTAGATGAGAATGTGTCATGTGTCTGTCTGACTACCTGCCAGGGCTCTCCTATCCTGTCCTCGCCCAGCCCAGTTCAGCGGGTGATTCCAGAACCAAGCTCATGTTTAGATCAGATGCTACAGGCTCTGTAATGAAGTTCCACCGACAGGTCTCATCAGACAGCTCAAAGGTGTATTGGCACCAGGGCGGGAACAGTTATCATACAACCGCGTGACTGTCAGTTGAAAATGGTTACGAAAATAAAATAACCGCCCTGAAAGCTTTTAGGAGAGAAAACCATGTGTCGACCCAAAAGCAATTGGCGCAGTAGAGAGAAAAAAATATAACTTATCTGCACTTCAGATTTTTGCTTATGGCTTGATGTGATGGTCAGCCAATCACAGGTCTAGGTAGCACTGTAGTCAGGAAGCCAAACACGTTTACTCAAAGGAAGGGAGGAATAAAATCACTGAAATAAAGAACTGGATTTGCTTTAGCAACAAAGAGTCAACAGGTAGGTTGCTACTTATTAATCTTTATAGTGTAGTCAGTTATTACTGGTCTCAATTAGCCTAGTTAGCTAGTTTCTCAACTTGGTCCGATGCTGTCAGGACTTGTGAAAGGTTGGCATAACAGGTCATAATGGATGGTGAATAACAAATTGTAACTAGAAGTTTGTCTAACTATCTGTACACAGCTTGAGTTGCCTGTCAGTGTCCAACCCAACGGCAACACCCCCTCACCTGCCCCTGGCAACGAGCCCACCCACGCCTCGCTGATCTCTCGGAGCAGAGGGGAGGGACAGGCAAACTCGCACTACTTAGACAAACTTTGTGTTTACATAATTCATTTCCATTGCATCTGATTACACGGAATATGTCTTCAGCACATCTAGCTGACGGTAGAAGGTGGCTACGCTAATTGTGGCAACGTGGCTCGTATCAGACAGCGTCTGGAGCTGACCAGAAAATGGCTTTGGAAAAAACAGCAGTTTGAGGATCATTACGGTGACCGGAGTCATTTGGCTGACCTGCTCACGTCACCGGGAAAAACGTGTGACCGCCACAACACTAACGGGCCCACTGGTGGTCATTGTTCGAATCAAACGCAACGCTACCGAAGCGCGTCGAGTGCTTATGCTACCCACACCTGTTATTGTACGTCTGAAATCAAACTGACACGTTTCCCCTTGGTTGCTCTTGACAGGAAATGTCCTCCTTCAAGCATTACCCGCCCCCCTCCTACAAGCACCTGAAACAGAAGTCGTTAGGTTTAGATCATTTACGAACGCGCCAGAAGTGTGGATGTGATACTACTAAAATATCAGATAAAAAATGAAATAATGAATGACATCAAAATTCAAGTTAGCCTTTTTTATACTGTATGTGACATCTGGGTGGGCAAATTGGGAAGCCAGCTGTCAATCTACTCCCACAGCCCCCATCCAAGTCAATCTAATTTAAAAATCCTCTTCAACAAGTCACAAAACAACCTCAACAGACAATACAAACCAATTTCATCATAATTGATTGAGAGGAGCAAATGCTATTTTGGCAGTTAAATGCAGCGAACAGGCCAGCTTTCAATACAGGGTAGCTGAATATTCAAAATGAGGAGACTGCCACCAATCAGGACTTCTGCCAAGCATTACTGCGGCAGATATCACCAGAAAAATATCAACGTTTGTGTGTGTGTGTGTCTGTGTGTGTGTGTGTGTGTGTGTGTGTGTGAGTGAGAGTGAGAAAGATGGAGATGAGGATAGATAGTTGCGAGTAGGATTGAAAGGGGGCGGGTTGCTGCCATTTCCACACACAGCATCGCAGCTTCCACCAGGAAATCAAACCCGCAGTAAAAGCGATCACCTCTCTTATTTACAAGGTGCGTGTTATTGCTTTGCCATGCAGATGCATTCAGAGTCGCACTAATGTCATCCGGCTATTGTGCAGGAACGATCACTGCGCTAGGACAAGAAAACCAGGCTTAGGCGGGTGCAAAACAGCAGTGTCAAAGAAACGCTAAGCAATACGCGTGTGTGGGTGTGTGCAAATAGGTTATTTCGGATCGTTTTTTTCTCCATTTTAGGAGAATGGAGGCATTATAGGAGGCCTGCGGAACACCGCGGCACCTCCCTAACACCAGGAGATTAGCATGACAGAACATACAGTGTAGCATGCATTCACCAGCACCCTGAGAGACGCGCTAATCAGATTATTATTGGAGTTCAAAATCAAGATTCCTCCAAAACTTCATTAACATGTACCTGTTGAGGGAGGAGAGGCCGACGTCGAACTGCATTTACCCACAACCCCACAGCGCTTATACAAGAGATAAGCACACATGCAGAAACACAGACTCACAATCACGGGAAGACACAACCGTCGTGTGGCACAGCAGTGGTCGGGTGGCACAGCAGTGGTCGTGTGGCACAGCAGTGATCGTGTGGCACAGCAGTGATCGTGTGGCACAGTGCTATGCCACTACAGAAATACCTTTACTGCTGACTCTGTTTAGTGGTGTTTTGTTAATAACGTGCAGGAACAAAGTTAAACAGATGAGTAGAAAAGGCCTCACACACCCCCAGGGGCCCCAACAGCCAGGATGGCAGCATTCAGCCCCAGACAGGAGCTCTCTCTCACTATCACGCACATGGAAAGTTGAACCCACATACAAACACACACACACACACACACACACAAACATTCAGATAGAAGAAAACACACACAGACAGTGAGTAGCAAGCCCAACATTCACTGGATGCAGCGAGACCAGAACAAAGGCAGAGAGGGCCAGATAGGGCACACACAAATCAGTTTTCCTCACGCCACATTGTTCACGTAAACGCCGGCAATAACGAAGCCCTCCACTCGGGCGGAAAAGGTGGCGCAGTGCCGCCACGCGAGAGGAGCGAGCGGTGAGCGGGAGGCTCAAACTTAATGAGCGATTTGGCAGCTTGCGTGCGGGAAAGACAGGCAGTGATTAACGGAACACTTCAGAGTACAAGGCACAGCGGTGCTCAAAGAAAACAGTGATGATCTCCACTTAATCGCGGAGAAGCCCAGAGCATCTGCCGCCAGAACAGGGCAGCAGCACCGACGAGCTCCCGCTCCGATAGACTGTCATCTCCGGAGAGCGCCGGCCATATGCTCGGCTCCAACGCAAACTCAGAGGAAGTTAATTTTCTGACAAAACACTGGGATAAATATGACATTCAAACAAGTTGCGCTCAGTCAGGCTGAACACGGACACGGCGCCGAGCTCAGGCTTCACATGGCACATTTAGGAACGGATTTAATTTTCTATCTCTCTTATTAATTTATTTTTTCGCTCCGTGGAAGTGGATGACTGGTAGTCTAATTTAGTATACGATGTTCTGGCCTGCCGGCACCAAGTGACAGGAACCTGAGCACACACAAATGTCTGGACCTTCCAGACTAAAGCGCGTCATGAACCCAGTGTAAGTGACACAGAGGGACCGCCTTTGATATGACAACAGTGTTTAAGTGATGACATGTGAGACACGGATCGGGGCCACCCCTGTCTACACGCACACACACACACACACACACACACACACACACACACACACACACACACACACACACACACACACACACACCAAGCCAACTGAAAAGAAAGGCCAGAGACAGCCTTTGTCCGCCAGAAACTTCCCCTTCCGTTCACAGACACACGGGTCCCCATGGTGCGATGTTAAAACAACGCAGATCAAACCATTTCACAGGGGCCCGTCAGAATGGCCCTTCTGTTGCAGCCGAAATGCCATAGCCGGGCAGAACAAAGAACCAGCAGGTGTGAGCAGGATCCCAACACCTTATCAGCCACTGGATGAAGAGGATAGTGTTTCTGGGAGCTCCCTGGTCAGCTCCGACCGGTAAGGAAAAAGGAGACTCTAGGGTGCGGCAGTCCGTATTCTGCCTCCTCTAACAATAGCCAGTATCATGTACTGAGCCCGGGGCCTCGTCAGAGGGGACCTGAACCCACGGAACACACAGGGAGTGGGGGGCCGGCAGGGGCCCATCCTAAAGCCAGACCCGGTTGTAAGGGGAACCTGGGCACCCTCCCCCACGCCACTGTACAGCTGCGTGCCCTTTCTAGGTAAGACAGGACCTGAGCTCTATGGCATGGCCGGTGATTGGGTTCACTCCCAACGACAGACCGGTGCCAGAAACCCTCATGTTTAACGGGAGCCGACCTTACATACCTGCTGGGAGAGAAAGAGGCAGAGAGAGAGAGAGAGAGGTAGACAGAGAGAGAGAGAGAGAGGCAGAGAGAGAGAGGAAATGTGGAGTATCTTTTTCAAATGATGCACGTGTTTGCTTCTCTGGCTGTCTGCTTGTGCTCAGAAGGGGACAGACCCGGAGAACAGGGGTTTGGACAGCCGCTCGCCTTGTAGACACCAGGCCAGACTCACACCCAACACCACACACTGTGCTAACCTGTGCCAGCCTGACTGCCTTTAAAACACGATCACATCACCCAGCAGCCTGTGTTGAGTGTGTCCCTCTGATTAAACGCGAGAGGCGGGACGGAGAATGAAACCCAATTGAACGGGCGGGATGAAGAGCAACGAGAGTGGAACACTTCACAGGAGGGCAGCCTTGCTCTTTATAGCCCTTCATTTAGGGTGTGTCCCATTAATCTGTGTGCCTGTGCAGGCCATAGTACCCATAGCACAACGTGTGGGCCTTTGGGGACGAGACCTGGAGAGAGATCTATTAGTCTTTTGGAGGGTATTTGCTTGAGTTTGTAATCAGACCACTTCTCTACTTCTTCTCTGTTCTGCGCAGGTGGATTAGCCTGCACTTTAGTGCTGTAATGATAGATGCTGCAGGTGAGTGAAGGCCACAGAGGGAGATGGGACCAGTTCAGATGGACATCTGCACAAGCACAGAACTTCTCGTCGCTAACTGTCTTTGATGCAAAGGAAAACAATGTGCATTTGAGGTCACTGAAAAACACACTGATGTCTTTGTTCTTGACCCATAGGAGATATATCTGTACACATAGAATCATACATAAGATATCTGCCAGAAAAAAAAAACCTTAGCATTTTTTTTCCTACTAGCATTGACATTGCTTCTATTTTTGTTTTCTTACTGAGGAATGATATACATACTATAAAAGGGATACGTGGTTCTCACCCAAATACCTTACAGTCAGTGAATTGACTGCAGCCCGCTCTGTGTTAATGCATCCTTAAATGACTAACCAGGGAACCAGGCAAGTCGAGTGGTAGAAAGAATCGGGCCAGAAAACAAAACGTCACTGATTCTAGTCCCAGGAAAGGGGAGGACATGTTGTTCTTTCCCTGAGCAAGGCGGACAACCATGTTTGATCCCTGGTCGTTGCTGGAACTAAGAACGTGTGAGTGCGGAGCCGCGATGATCAGGGCTAATGCCCCCGACTCCAAGGACATACAAATCCGCGTTTAGATTAACGGTAAAAAAAAATGAAATGTACTGTACTGCATCTTACTCTTGGATATTCAATTTATATATGAATATAGGATCAACTTCATAAACAACTAAATGAAAAGGACAGAATTTCTAAAAAATCTTTTTTTCTAACTGAAAAACTGTATTGCAGACCAGCTTTCCGTTCTGCACGAGGACATTCGTACATCCAGAGAGCTGGGGCCCTCACATCCTCTGTAACAAGGTCTGGCCAACCATCCCACCATCACCCCACTGACCTGCCTGTTAAAGCTGTGGATTCAAACAGAGGCTTTTGTTTGCTTATTGATATACATTCTCTGTGGCTGGAGAGGAGGGTATTTTTATGCTGTGGGTTTTTTCAGCGCCAGTGTCATAGCCTGCAATATCAGAACCCTATCTGCTTGTTTTCAGCACATCTGGGGAGAAAAAAACTATCTTCTCCATTATTTCCACAAACAGGGAACAAAAGGTCCTTGGCTGGGCTCCCCTGAGAGCCAATATTGATTACAACAATGCTTTAAACTCAGACAAGATCATGCAAGGGTCACTGCTATTTTCATCAAAAAGTTTGCCCGTTTTAAATTTAAACACTTCTCACCCTCTCCTCCAGTGAGACAAACAACAGAGTTACTTTTTCCACATATCAGAGGCCGGGTTGCGTAACAGAAACGCTCACCCTTTGCTCTTCAAGTGGGTGTTGTGGATCTCACCGAGTGCTGTCTGCAGGAGCCCCTCTCCCCTCTGTGGAGTGCGTTAACCCGCTTAGAGGGGTCAAAGAAGTACGGCGGAAAAAGCCAGGCACTTGTGCTGAACGTGGTTTTCCGGAGCCGCTTCAGAGTACCTGAGGGCCTGTGAATCACAGCTCGCAGGCCCCCCTAGATGTCATTAAAGCCAGGCCGGCGCTGAGAAGTCTTCAACACAAGAGCCAATCAGGGGAAAAACAGTGTGACTGCTGATCCTCCATCCCCAATCGCGTTCTCAGAGGGGTACACAGCGTCGGCAGGCATAAAACACGGCTACACGGGTCTAAATAAAGCCAGGAACGTCAAAACGGTGTGAGTCAGAGAGGCTGGCGGCCACAAAAACTCCTCTGGTGATTTCACCCATGTCTTACAAACACCGTCTTACCGCCACCTTAGCTTCGGCAATGGTGAAGTCGCACTGTTTGTATACTGTGGTATTTCAGAATGCAACGTTCCGCTGTCTGGTGTTTTGCGGCGACCCCGTGCTGAGTTGCCGCTGCGTCTCAATGTATCCAGGGAGGATACGAACACACACCCTTTAAATAAGGAATTCAGCCTGTCAGCTTGAACGAGTCAGCCATTCTTTGCTGACCTCTATCATTAAGGTGTTTTTGCCCACAGAACTGCTGCTCACAGGATGCTCGTTCCATTCCCTGAATAATCGAGAGACTGCAGTGGGTGAAAATCCCAGGAGGTCGGCCAAGAAACACCACATTTGGAAATGACAATCACACAGAGTGGTTTGGATCACACGTCCTCCCCATTCACATGTTTCGTAATTAACCATGCCTGCATGCTTTAGGTATTCAGTTGCAGCCAGACTGTCTGGCTAACTAGTATAGGTGCCCAGATTTGATTAAATGTAAACCTTTATTGTGTTATGTTCTGTTTATTATTTCTATTTTTATCAGATAATTTGACTGACAATACAAAACCATTACAGCAACATCCTAAGGAATAGCTACAGGAAGAGGAGAGGGGATGAATGAACCAATTGGATAGGTACAATGATTAGGTAGCCATGTTTGTATGATGGCCATATTGAAAATTGTTAAATACGTATATTCTGTAGCCTCATCTCATGGGGGGGCTCCGCAGACAGAATGAGGATCATGTATAAAATAAAATACTGCTATGGTCTGAATTAAATGTTTTTCAAACCTAATCAGCCTGCAATATGTCTTCCATGTGTTTTTTTGATAGTCATGTCTAAGCAAAAAGTTCAAAAGTTTGTAGAATTTCCACTTAAGACTTCAATAGCCCTAACGCAAAATGTAATTACACGTACAAAGTGAGAATCCCAGTTATTATAATACACAAAACAATTTGGTGCTGCAGGACTTTTTTCACCGTGTAACAAATTGTCTCAAATTAAGATACCGCATCTGGACACTCAGCAGTGTTTCTGCTTCTTTTATTGACCCAGTAAAGTGAGCTGTTTGAAGGGGGGGGAGGGGTGACCCCTTCCCAACTGGATTGGTTTTGAGGAACCCAGTTCAGGCAAAGGGTCCAGAAACTGGGTCCGCTTCAGCTTACACACACATAGCCAGTGTAAAAAAAAATAATGAGCCTTCAGGAACAAAGAATATGCAGGGGAAAGAGACACTTCTACGCCACAGCCCAAAGCTGAATATATTCAAATGAAATGAGGACAGGAGGCCATTCTAACTGATTAGGTGTGACTTCAACCAGTCTTCCTCTCTCAGCTCTCAGCATCCACCCTGTCAACCCTCAAACAACCCAACGAGGCACCAGTCTTCTTTGCATATACTGTCTAAAAATATCTGTACCTGCAGTGATTTCAGTCGTGTTGCGTCGAACGCAGACAAGCCCTACAGTCTATTGGGAAGCCAACGTACCTCGGAGCGGCCAGCCAATAGCGTTGGACTTTGCTCATCAAGCTAGCCGGCCCTCATACATTTTAAAGTAGGCTATGTGATTTACCTAAGGTTGTCAGGAGAGAAAAATGTCTGGCAAATGCAGAGTAATAAATTGTAATACACACTGCATATGTTTGATCCATGACCCTTGGCATTTGATAAGGTAGAAGTCTGTTCAGAAATGCGCAGAGGTAAATTAAGGGAGAACACTACTTGGAAAGTCGAAGCAACCTGCTGTTGTCTTTTTGTTTTATAACAACCCCATCGCAAACAGTTGGGACTTAATTGATCTGATTTGATAGAAATCAAATGCCACGGCAAATGTCTGCTACTGGTTTTATGTGACTGGTTAGACAGAAACCGACCCCTCAGGTCGACAATTTTGTCTTATAATTACCTGCTTAAAAAATAAAATATAAAAGATGATATCAGACAACGGTCCCCGCTAATTCCCGATCCCACCTGTACATGTGTACTGTGGTGAAAATGTTCATTGGTCTATTTGTATTTATTCACTCTTAAATTTTATGTTTATCTTCCATTTTTCATGTTGTTCTGTGTACTCACTCATGTTCCATTTGAATGCCTTTAGCCAGGTCGTCATTGAGAATTTGTTCTCAGGGGGCTCACCTGGTTAAATACAAATGTAATAAATAAAATGCGGTAAACACATTACCAGACAGCCATCTACAGTAGGCATTTGGTGACAATTGACAGGGGCATAATAGATCTGGCTTTTGAGAGATAAATGCTAATTTCACCTGGTAGTGTGAGAAGGCACCTTGTTCCAGACGTTGCCAGTTCACTGTCAGATTCAAACATCTCTAATTGCTATACTAAACAAACACAGATAGTGATTAAGTTGGCATACATGAATACAGAAAAAAACGGATTAAAAACATTTAAACCAAATTAGTTTATGGTCTCTCCTATCCTGCCATATGATCTAATGGTCTTTTCTATCGTGCCTGGTGATCTAATGGGCTCTCCAATACTTTCAGGTGATCGAATGGTCTCTCCTATCCTGCCATTTGATCTAATGGTCTTTTCTATCGTGCCTGGTGATCTAATGGGCCCTCCAATACTTTCAGGTGATCGAATGGTCTCTCCTATCCTGCCATATGATCTAATGGTCTTCTCTATCGTGCCTGGTGATTGAATGGTCTCTCCTATCCTGCCATATGATCTAATGGTCTTTTCTATCGTGCCATATGATCTAATGGTCTCTCCTATCCTGCCATATGATCTAATGGTCTCTCCTATCCTGCCATATGATCTAATGGTCTCTCCTGTCCTGCCATATGATCTAATGGTCTCTCCTATCCTGCCATATGATCTAATGGTCTCTCCTATCCTGCCATATGATCTTATGGTCTCTCCTATCCTGCCATATGTGATGGTCACTCATATTCTGCCAGGTTATCTAATGTTTTCTCCTATGCAACCAAATCCTGCCCTATGAAGCACATTTTCACGGTGATGTCTGGCGAGCCGGCTGTGATACACGCCCACCACAGAACAAGACCAGGCAGCAAACATGGAGAGTGAGGAGACCCATGAGCCAGGATGAGGCACCACCTCTAATGTGTGTGATGAGTTTTTAAGTGATCCTAGAGAATTGCATATGGTAATAATTCACATGAAATGATATCCCTGAGCCTTACTGAGAACATAACTCATTTGACCACACTCATTATGAACTACCACTAATTACCAACTAGCTCTGCTCTAGTCGTAGGAAGAATAGGGAGAGAAAACATTCTAATGAAAGGGTGTGGATTAGGAGCAATGCTCTTCAATACCCAAATCCTTAAATACAGGAGCCTGGCTCAGACAGCTGCTGAGCAAATCATGTTAGCACTAAATATGAGGCCATTCAGAACGTCTGCACTCATGTTAAAATCTCCCACACATAATATTAAAAAAACCAAACAGCGCAAGGGGTTTAGGTTTGCCTTCGTGAGATTAATTGAAATGTTCTCACTTGAATATTAAAAAATTACAAAGTGTGACAGTGAGCATGTATACCAGCTTGTGACTGTCTGACTGATTATGTAACTGTCTGTCTGACTGACTGTGTAACTGTCTGTCTGACTGCTTGACTGTCTGAATCTCTGACCACGTGTCTGTGTGCCTGTGAGCAGGGAAGTGGGACAGCTCCTCTCCGTGTCCCTTCCAGTCAGTTATATGTGGGAAGTCAGAGTGGCAGATGTTTCCCCTCCCCCCACCCCCCTTCCCCGGCAAGGGCAAGAGCAGCGGATGGCGCGGGGCACAGGGCACACGGGGCAGGCTGGGCTGACGGGTGGAACTGATGGGCAGGGCTGGGGCTTGCAGGCAGAGAAGTGGCCCCCGCTGGCCCTCGCTGCTCTACACACCGCGGCCCCGGTGCTCCGGCGGCGGGCCGCTGCTCGGGTCTCCCATAAAAATAGACCATCCCATTATTCTCTGGAATCCCAGGAGGGTGCAAGGTCTCCGGCATCATTACCAGGACTAAGGATGTGACTTCTCCAGCCCCCCGCCCCCCCCCCACTCGCTCCCCTCGTCGTCTAATTATAGGTCAAGCACTCTTTTTGTAAATTATAAAACCTTTGTTCTTATCGAGAACAAGGAAAAGAGGCAAGATAGCAAAAATGGAGAAGAGAGGAGGGGAAAATTTTTCAAAAAATTGGAACAGGGGAGCATTTTCAATTATAAACCCAAGCTAATTTGGTATGACCAGAGACTGTCACGCATGCTGACGGATCTCCATTATGCAGTCATTTGGGCTCTTTCAAATTAGTTATGTTAATGTCCTGCGAGTGAATGTAACACTTGGATGGGACAAGATTTCAGCAATTAATTTCTACAGTCAGCGGAGAGACAAGCAAATTTATTTTCCCCCTCTCAGGGAATTGGTGGTGGAGGGTGTGATGTGGGGAGGGCGCATTCGGGAGCACGGAACAAGCTGAACACAAGCCCTAAATAAAGCCAGAACAATGGAAGCCGATGCCTCCTCATTCATTCAATTGACAATGTTTTGCAGCTTAAACCTGTTTTATTAATTATGTTTGACATTTCCTTAATTAGTTTCATTTACACCAAATCAATCCCTGCTGCTGTATGGCGTCATTTATCATTTTAAAAAATTTGCATAGCCAGTGCTGACTTTTTCTACTTAATTATACATTAAAAGTGTCAGGCGCGCTTGCTGCCTGGCACTATCTGCGGCAGAAAGGTTTGTGGCTGGACGGCGGTGGCATTAATCATCGGGCAGGCGCGGGCGAGGGGCGCTCCCGGTCGCCAGCACGAGAGCTGAGCGGGGCTTCTCATTTTCGGAGCCGACGCACCCGCTGACCTACGGTGACCTACGCAGAGTGGCAGACAAATCAACGACCTCCAGTTGAAAAAATAAGCTACGGCGTGTTTAGTGTTTATACACCCAGAGGCGAAGGAGGGAGCAGAAACCAAAAAAAAACATGCATAGAAGAAATGAAGCCGAATGGAAAATGCTGCATGCAGTTCGACGGAAGGGGTCAGGCAGACAGTTAGGATATTATCCAATAGCCAGTCATTCTTTGTTTACAGCACAGTGAGACCTGCTATTGTGCAAACCAACAACTACGGTGTGGATTCCATTTTGTCACTTCCCCATAACAATGAGAATGCAACATTGATATACTGTTGCCTTCTCAACCAGGAGTCAAAAGAAGGGCCTGTAGTTCATGAGATATAAGGTTTGTTTCAAAATGTGAACTGTAGTTCATGAGATATTAGGTTTGGTTCAAAATGTGACCTGTAGTTCATGAGATATTAGGTTTGGTCAAAAATTTGAGCAGTAATTCATGAGATATTAGGTTTGGTCCAAAACGTGACCCACAGTTCAGGATATATTAGGTTTGGTTTCAAATGTGACCCACAGTTCATGAGATATTAGGTTTGGTTCAAAATGTGACCTGTAGTTCAAGAGATATTAGGTTTGGTCCAAAACATGACCTGTAGTTCATGAGATATTAGGTTTGGTCCAAAACGTGACCTGTAGTTCATGAGATATTAGGTTTGGTCCAAAACGTGACCTGTAGTTCATGAGATATTAGGTTTGGTCCAAAGCGTGACCTGTAGTTCCGGAGATATTAGGTTTGGTCCAAAACGTGACCTGTAGTTCAGGAGATACTAGGTTTGATCCTAAACGTGACCTGTAGTTCATGGGACATGGTGTCTGGATGGAATTGGAGACTTTGCATATACAGGGCACTCTTCCTGCACATATAAAGACCATATTCCAATGCCCCCAGGGCACCGATGGGGACATTGTGATAAATGACACAATCAATCTATTATCAGCTAAGTTACAAAAATGTAAAGGTTATCACCTGGGATAGTATTGCTGCTGTTTTGGCAGCTCTGGATCCTAATGATGAAATAACACAGTACTGCTAAATACTCAAATCAAAATATATACTGGAAGTGGTTAAACACTTTGGCCAAATAGACAGGCAAATTAGATATGAAGAGATTAAAATGACCAGCGTTCAGAACCAGGATAAACTTTGTTGTCTCCATTTATACAGCTAAGTAAACCTGTGTATGTGTGTGTGCGTACATGGAGTGTGAGTGTAAAAGTGTGTTTTATTATGTACCAGCCGAGTGAGAGTGAATGACCAGAGGTCTGTGTTTTGTGTGTGTGACGGCACGAAAGAGCTGTAGGGTGCGTATTAGCTGGCAGAGCAGGGAAGATAGGGCTTCTGCATAACAGTCTGATGACTTGGTGTTGTTGCCTCTTGGCCGTTTCCGTCTGCTAGCTAGTAGCAGTGATGGTAACACATGACGTAACAGGTCACGTAACAGGTCACGTAACAGGTCACGTAACAGGTCATGTCCTCGACGATATTTGCGACCATTTTGACAGAGGTGTGGAATAAATGTCCTGGTTGAATACGTGAGGAACTGGATTTCAAACTTTCAATTTGATGAGTTGCGCAAAGGGAGTCGGGCCGGGAGGCCGGCCCAGCGGAGGCCGACTCGACCCGCTAATCCCACACAAAGCCCTGTGGTGAATAGCTGCATCAAGACGTGAAGGGGAGAAAAGGCGTCTCTCGCCTTGCCCCGTTACCGTCAAGAGCGACACAAAAGAGCGGTGGACGACAAAGGGGCCGATGAAGTGGCTAATGTCCCGTCAGGAACGCAGGGAGGGCGGCAACGCGGACACGCCTCACGGATCCTCCCCCCCTCTGCCACGCCAGGGCTCAAAGACCCGGCAACCGGAGTCCTTAGCCCGAGCAGTGCCGAGGCAAAAGCACAAGACATAATTACAAGAGGCTAGATCAATATTAAAACTTTTTTTTAAGAAAAATCTTTCGCCCTTGCTGGCAGACTGCACCGTGCTTTTACATTAATTCCCAATCTGGCGTAGTAGCGAGTGAGCATCAAACATCATTATTCTGGAAAGTTCCTAATCAGCATATTAATGGTAGCCCCTTATTCACAGAAGAATGTTCCCTTTTAAAAGAAAAATAGTTTAAATAAGCCCCAGACACTTTTCTCTCATAAAAATATTATAATTTATATAAGTGATCACCCCCCCCCCCAAAACCAATCCTACTAACCACCACTACTATCATTTCACAACCAAAAGTACCCCTTTAAATGCAAAACATTTCAAGTTTTAAGGATTAGGGTTCCTTTCAGGAATATGGGAGCCAATGTGAAAATATGATGATGAATTCATGGGCCTAAAACTCCGGAGCGGTAGTTGTACATGGGAAAAAGGAGAGAAGAGAAAGATAATGCATTTGGATGGCATACATTACCATTATTCTTGCATTGTGTTGCCACTTTTCTTAATGACTGGGATAAGTGTCCTCCTGGAAATGCGCTCTGACAATGGAGGTAGATATTACTTGGTTAAAAGCTTGGCTCCTGTGGGCAAAGAGCCTGAAGAATAAAGAGAATCCGTCATGGCTAATGAGCTATAAGGATAGCACATCACCTTTATAAATCACTAGATCTTGCTGTTTATTTAAATTCATTGGTGCCTCATTATAAATGAGCTATGCACCTTTTGGTCTGAGTTGATCAGGAGTGCCATAGCTCAAAATGGCTTTTAATTCAGTGAAACGCGCTCTGACCTTGTGCCGTAACCCTGAGTGAAACACACAGCAACTCCCACATTAATAATGATGCTACCTTTACCAGGCTGCCATGCCGCTACTTAAAATATGTATTATTAGTTACCGGCCGCGGCACATTTATCAAACCAAATTACCCTTCGGTGTAAAACTGCTTAATTCTGGGTCCCCGTACCCCTCTGCACTATTACCTGCTCTTTAGAAAGAGCCCGAATTAAATGCTGGGAGGAAATGTCAGCATTAAGGGAAGACGATGCGAGCTGGATGGGAAGCACACTGATCATTTCCCAGTGGCCCTCACAGTCCAAGCGATGCATCTTCCCCCAGAGGGAGGTTCACCTGGACATCCAATGGTGTTTCCTGATAAAACGCACAAGGGATGTAATAGATCAACTGCATTAAAACAAAATGACATTTGTAAAGTTAAGTTATATTTAAAGCGGACCTGCCTTGGACATTGAACGACGTATCAACTGGAAAAATGACAATCTTTCCTTGGCTAATAAAAGCTTTTCCGGGCACCAATTAGGCAATCAATCTGCTGAAATGTACTCTCGTTAGTCCACGTATTGTAATGTTAAATGATTCTTGTCAGCGACATGCGGCTCCTTTATCCTAAATTACACATACACACACAGACACAAACACACACAGACACACACAGACACAAACACACACACACACACACACACACACACACACACACACCCTCTGTGGTTTGTAGATATTGACAGGGCACAGGCAGCAGACGCCAAAGACATGGGACTGATTACTTTGACCAATCGGGTACATATCAGATCAATTAAACTATTTGGAGTGTTCATTGACCACACGGCGCACCGCAGTTACCGAGGCCTGTGGGACCAGGACCATCAGAACCGCTTCATTAGGTCCCTGGATCCGACCCAGCGCCACAGCACCAAGAGCAGTCAGGGGCTACACAAATAGATTCAACGACAGGAGTGGATTCGCCGGGTACAGGAGGCAACACCTTTCCTCATTAGGTCAGTCGCATTTGCTGGGATCTCAAGACAACGGATGGAGCACGCTGAGCACAGTCTACCAGAAAGGGAGTAAACACAACAGACTGCAGAAAGGCGCTAGAAAGAGAGGGGATCACTGCACGTTTAGACGAAGCTGGCGCTCCTCACAATGGGGAAAACATCAGTGAGCTCAAGAATCGTTTAGAATGCCGGGGGCAAGTTTTGTAGGATCTGAGAAGAGCCATTTCAGGCAAAACAAACACGCTTCTAATATCACACACATTCACTGTACATGCACAATGTATGAAAACCCCGGCACATCTGACAGACTGACAATCAAGGAGCGGTACGCGAGCCATACGCATTCCATCAGACGTCTAATCAATTAGTCACGAGCAGCTCCCCAGTCAGACATTACACCCAGTCCCGTGTCCCAGGGGAGTGGCACGGCACGGACAACCAGCGAGACGCGAGGGGATCTTGGGGGGGGGGGGGGGGGGGGGGGGGGGGGGGGGGGGGGGGGGGGGGGGGGGGGGGGGGGGGGGGGGGGGGGGGGGGGGGGGGGGGGGGGGGGGGGGGCCGCATGCGGGCGGGAGAGAGCAGAGAAAGCAAAAAATACGGGATAAATAATTGGTGTTCTCTGCGTATGGCTGCGCGGAGCAGCGTTCGCCCTCAGTGCCGCGGTGTTTTGAATATCAGAGGGCAACGGCTCCTTTTGCGCGTTGCCGGGATTCTGGTGATGAACATGTGAAGGCATTATCTTGCTAATGGCACTACAGAGGCTCTCTGCATAATGTAAACAGCACTACTGTAGCATCCATGCCCCCGGTTGACAATAACATGGTTTTAGAAGATGTGTCTTTCCCACAAAGCCTTTAATCTTTTAATCTGTGGCATACAGCAAGTGCACACTGCAGTCACGTGACTACCTTTGGTGAAAAGGTAAAAACAGAGGAACAATTATTCCATGAATTGGAAGATACCCTCGGGCTAAAAATAATCTAATCTGCTGTGTGTGTACACAAATGACAGACTTACACCTGAATAGCACCGATTATTGGCCTTCCAAACTTATTAACAGGGAAATCTGTTTCTGTTCATCTTTTTCCGCTGTGAGAGAAGACGCACATCGTTTTCATTCAGATTGACTCTCCTTCATCTGTGTTCAGCTAAGCTTCCCTAAACAGCTAGATTAAAGCCATGTGCACTGTGCGGGGAAACAACTCACACTTTCAGTCGTTTTGCTTCTTCAATTATTCAAACTTTGGGATGTCAACAACAGTAAAGTTGGGAATACAGCAAGAGTCATATTTTGTCCTGGGAATTGGCGGAGACTTCACAAAACAATATTATCACAATACTTGGGTGCAGAAATTATATTTATTTGTTCCAAAGTTTCAACATTTTGATGGTTTGATTTCAGGGACAATTCCGAGCAACTTACAGAAGCCATCTGGGGTTAAGGGCCTTGCTCTGGGGCACAGCGAGAGATCATTTTATTCCATTTTGAAGATTCTAGAAAAGACACATAGCAATGTGTCATTAGTGATCCACCAGGCAATCTACACGGTGCAGCAGAGTGGTGTGTTTAGCCAAATAAAATAAATAAAATTAGAACATGTCATTGTCTTTGTGCCCATCTTTACCACATGCGGCAATCATTGTGGAGGGCTGTGTATCAGTGAAATTCATGATAAAACTTTGTTTCAGACTAGTTCCTGTTCTACTCTAACCTAAATCTATTAAGCACACTTTCTCAATGCCGCAGTGGATTGAGAAGGCTTTAAATGTATGTCGTTCAGTCTTCTTAGCGTACCCCAACTATTGTGTACTATGTCGTGCTCCTTGTTTTGTGCCGACAATGGGAAAGGCAGCTGCTGCGTTTCACAGCAGCAAACGGGGATCCTGTTAAAACCAGGAATCCCGTTGGGGGAAACAGTCCATGTCTCGGTTGGTTGAGGTCCAGGATGATTTCCATGGCCTTCTGGCCGCCCGCATCACGTTCACTGAATTTCCCAGGGGCCAGGCGTGTCCGCGTCACCCTCCAAACCGCCATGGGACTGAGAAGGCGCAGTTGTCGCGTCAAGCAGGGAGGCAACCTCAGACTCCTGCTGAAGGCTGAGGAGGCGCAGTTGCTCCTTCAGTCTTCGCCGCGGTGCTGGTTGGGATGGGCCATTTCAGAGGAATTTGAAACTGGCTCGTCCATACTGCAAAATGAATCCTGATTCGTTGTTCTGAAACTAATTCTGCGTCGGCTACAGAGAATCCTCAGACAGGGAAACAAAAAAGAGAGGGAGAATGGAGATTCTACCGGACAGAAATTCGGATCTGTGTTGGGACACCTGACAAGCAAACACTATGAAGCTAACACTGCCAAGCTCAGACCACCAAATTGATACTTGGATGTGGAATAATATTAATTAACTCATCGAAAACATGTATTGAAATATTTTCACAGTCACTAGTGCAATGAGGGCCCTACAAGAAAATGTGAATCTGAGAAATTAAATGTTGAAAATTGCTCACCAACTCACCTGAACTTCCCCCAAATGTTTCTACTCGTACAATGGCCAGGATGGTACAGCAGACATCAACCCGCCAAGATGCGTTCCTTCCAGTTTTAACAAGAGAACGAATGTTACGAGGGACAGACAGGAACTGAGGTCTCCACAGAACATTGTCAAGCTAGCCTCTGGGCAGGGGGGTTTGTTTCAGCACGGCCCAGGCCCCCGGAGAGAGAGATAGAACACAGAAAATACGTAGGAGGCCACAGGCATCCCACAATCCCCTCTGATTCTGAGTCGTCTCGTTGGGCTCCAGCCTGGTGGTAGGGGTTGGCAGAGAGACGGAGTGAGGCGACGTGGGGTGGGGGGGGGGGTCTCGGGCCCTGCTCCGTGCTCTGATTCCAACACATTAGATGGTGTGTGTTTGTGCCCTGGGGACGGGCTCTGCCTGTGTTTGGGTACTTTGTCAGATGACTCAGTCTGTGTGATTTATGAGCCCTGGAAAGGTTGCATTTCCAGCGCATGTGGACGTCCGCATGGTAAATGGAGAAATTCTGAATTTATTAACATACAATGAATGATGATTAATGTTTTTGTATGGATCACACTCTCTTTGAGATGTCTTCACACGGGGTGATGTATGCAGCAATAAAAAGACACATGTACGCACCCACAGCTGCACGGCGTGAGTGTCAGGGCTTGGGCTGTTTTAAACACGTCCACTGTACGCCTGTGCGACGGGGATGTTGTAAAGCTCTAAAGGGCGTTATTAAGAGTAACTCTGGGCACATAATGCACGGTGGGAAGGTACTTTCCTGAATAGATTGTCCTAAAACACAAAGTGAACTGTGCTCTCTGTGGCGTCGGGACCTTGCATAGTCAATGAGGAAATGTATAAATTAAGACCACCTTGTGTTGGTCAAAAGAAAAAAGCAATTTAAGGCCAGATCAGGACGCATTTGCCAGTCCATTCGTCAAAATCCCCCCCATTATTAACTCTGCTATTCCATAACACATCTTGTGTCCCTCATCAGCTTTTTCAATATCTCCTCAAATACGTTAGCGGCTCTGTGTTCACCCCAGGCCAATTACAGCCAATGAACCTTGGAGGTGATCGGAGCAGGTTTCCCTTACAAATGGGCCTTTTAAACACTCCGGTTCTCACAAGCATGCAGGGTGCTCTGGGAGAATTTCCGTCAGCTTGTGGGAGTAAAGAAAACAGATATCTAAATGCAGGGGCACGTTTCTGACAGGGTTTGGGAGGCGGTGGTGTTGTGTGGGAGGACGGGTTGGGTGGTGGCGGTCTCATCTGTTAATGTGTCCTGGAGCTAGACAAACAGCCCCCCCACAACCATCTTAAACATCCCAGGCTGGCATATCCTCAAATCGGGCCCCTCTGCTTATACACTGACCCTAAAATGCCAGCCGTTACCCTAGAGAGGAGAGGCTAATCGTAACCTCTCGAGAGGCAGAGCAACTATTGCCATTAGCGAGGCGGGGCTAGCTGTAACATCTAGATAGGCAGGGCTACAAGGAGCAGGGCTATCTGTTACCTCTAAAGAGGCAGAGAAAACCGTTACCACTAACGAGGTAGAAATAACTGTAACCTCTAAAGAAGCAGAGATACCTGTAACTTTTAAAGAGGCAGAGATAACCGTTACCACTAACGAGGCAGAGATAACCGTTACCACTAACGAGGCAGAGATAACCGTTACCACTAACGAGGCAGAAATAACTGTAACCTCTAAAGAAGCAGAGATACCTGTAACCTCTAAAGAAGCATAGCTAACTGTAACAAAGACAATCAGAGCTAACTGTAACCTGTAGAGAAGCGGGGACAGGATGGAATTGAATGGTTTGAATACATTAGTAGTGGGTGGATTTCTGAAATAGAACTGTGTGTTTGTTTGTGTGTTTGCTTGTGTTGGGCTGGGAAAGGGTGTGAGCCGCAGGGTCACCCTAGCAACAAACCAACTCGTGCCTCTCACATCATTACCTTCAACCTAATGCATGCCACACACAGGCCTGGCAAGACACACCCACACCTTAGACACACACAGGCCTGGCAAGACACACCCACACCATAGACACACAAAGGCCTGGCAAGACACACCCACACCTTAGACACACAAAGGCCTGGCAAGACACACCCACATTTTAGACACACACAGGCCTGGCAAGACACACCCACACCCTTGTTTAAGCCCTATTGTGCCGCTCCAGCCGAAACGGTTGATTCTTACTTCGCGTTTGCCTCATACAGCAAATCAGCAAAACCAAAATCTCCTGCAGGTTCACAAACCGAAGAACTGCTTCAGGGGTTTCACCTCAAATTGACTCAGAAAGACAAAAGTTAGTGTGGAGGGATTATAATCTCACAATACTATGTTTAATCTGACTCATTTCTTTTTCTGCAAATGCATTTCTCTTTCAACGGAATTTAGCCAAAGGGTGCGATCCTTACATCCCCGTTAAACAAACTTGTCAGGGACACATTTAGAAATTATAAAGAGGATTAGAACATGAGCCTATTAAGCGATCGATGCCCCAACATGTAATTATTGTGTATCGTGGATCAACGGTTTACAGTTTGACTCCAAGCACATTTTGTATTGGTTAGTGTAAGCCTACTGTAACCATAGACAAAGACATTGAGGAATAATGTCTTGAAACAATCTAAATGGGCCGGAATGGCGTTGTCTCTGTTTCAAGTCATTGTATTACAGTTTACCAATAACAATACAGTCGTTCAGAGTGTACCTACCCGTCACTGTAAAATGATCCAAAATACCTGGAGTCTAGAAATATCTAAGTCAGGACTGATTGCAGATGCAGTCCAGGATTTTTGTCCACTAGTGGTAAAACTGGTGCTACCGAGACAAAACAGGCTCCTCATTAATGTGCAGAATTTTTTGACAAGTCATCAAAACCATCTGCATAAACATCATATTACACATCCAGGCCAAAATGGCAGATTAAAAAAAGATAATTGACATATAAACACCAGACAGCATCTTTTAAAATAACTCTACTATAAAAACACCCATTTATTTAATATCCCATCAAACGAAAGGGAAATATCAAGGGAAATGTACATAATGTTGACATGACCTCCATCCAGGAAACAGAATACCTGAATATCCCCATAAACAGACATCCACAACATCCACGACTCAATACATACGACTCAGTCATCACATGCTAACATCTTGGGGCGCATGAGATCCTGGGGGAACATTCTGTTGGTGGAAATTGTTATGGGAGTTTATCAAATTCGCCCCAAACTCCTGAGACATGGCGTCGTGTCGAGTCTGTGGTCGTCACCGCTCAAAGCCTCCCGCCTGCCCATCACATGGCAGCTCTTCGCCATTTAGCCTTCATCTTATTTTTACTCTCTTTGGATTCCAGTAGAAAAGGAGCAGCGACCCTCACTGATTGGCCGCCCACTCACCTGTCATGTCCCGTTGTCGTGCGTGCCCACCGCCCATCCTACTTTGTTTCCATACGTTGACTATCAGTCACTGAACCATTGCACCAATTAAAATTCCACTTATGTGTAACTGTAGGGGAACTAAAATGATTTGAACAAACATATGCGCACACAGACACAAGCACAGAGACACACGCACAGAGACACACGCACAGAGACACACGAACACTCGTGCACAGTCTGCCTTATAAAGGACGACTGTCATTTCAGACTGAGCTCTTTTCGGGGAACTGTACTGTACCCATTCAACTGCATGATCTCAGTAAAATCATTGCCTTCAACCTGTAACTGAAACCCTCCAGCTCTCTTCCTGCATGAGGGCTTTTCAGAACGGGGGCTGGGGGGCTGGGGCAGGGGGGGAGAAGGGGACAGGGCGGATAGACGAGGGCAGGAGATATGAGGCAGAAGAGTGAAGGAGAGAGGTAACCCAAGCATAAAATAACTTCAATCTAACATCCTCTCAGCGGGCGTCAGGAAGCAAATAGCAATCCCACCATTGGTCGGCACTCAGGGGTCCCCCCCTCCCCCTCTCACTGACCCATGGAAAAGAGGATCATGGGAGAGCGCTTGGCGGGCAGGGGATGAGACAAACCCACTTCAATTAAGGCCCGGCGCCGCCTCGTCAGCACTGCAGATGAGGTGTCAGGGAGTTCACAGGGGGGATGGATCACGCTCAAACACACACCCAGCCAACACGGATTCCAGCCTCTACCTGCTCCCCTGTTTTTGGGACTTTCTCTTCCCGGATGCTAAACGATTACAATGCTGCTATTTCCAAGGATTTCTTGTGGGGGATGCTATGTGGTGGGGGTCAGCACCCCCGTGCCTCTCCCCCCTGGAGGGCTAGAGGACTCTGGGATAGATAAACTCCTTATCGAATTTGTGCATTAGCGGTGAGCCACACTGACACACCTGGAAATGACATTTAAAGGTCAAAGAGACATGTACGGACGTTAGGAGGACCACTTTAGTCTCACACTGCCCATTACAGAGCCATGGGATAGATAGCTGGAGGAGTCCCATCAACAACAACAACAAAACAGACAACAACTGCAAAGACGGGAAGGGAAAAACAGAGAGACACTGCAAAATGAGATGCTTTCAGGACTAAGAGGAGTGCTTGAGAACGGAGTCAAGCTGCCAGGGTTATTCTGAACACAGACGGGAAATCAACTCATCGTGTCCTTTAAAAAACGATTTATCGCGATGCATCTTTCCATTCAAGCTCAACTGTTGCAATTGGCAAAGTGCGTTACCGTTTGCGAAAAAATATTTCATGTTGAGGTGGAGCATGGGGAAGAGGGGAAGAGAGAGGAAGTGTGTTTGTCAACTACAGGGGGTCTCGTGTCAGGGGACCCCACGACGCACGCTCCCGTGCTTGCCAAGGCTTACCGGGAGACATCTCTCTGATTAGATTGACATTAACATAATATCAGCTTTGTCACCTCATAGGCCAATTGTAAAAGAAAGTGCCGTTCGTTTTGTTTTCCGAGGCCGGCAGGCATCCCGAGTTAGAAGCCGCTTTCCCCTCCTCCTGCGCGCTTGGTTTGGGCGATACAAGCTGGATTTGGCCCGGATCCGCGTCTTTTTCCCAGCGCAGGGCTGGTGTCAGGGAGCCAACTCTCCCAGCCCAGCTCCACTGATTAGCACAGGCACATTATTAGCCAGGAATCTTCTGGAACAACAAACTGCTGCTGCTGTCTTTTCATCACGCTTAGTCTCTCATCTAATGGGTTCTCCCGCATTCGTCTAATCAGCCTGCCAGGAAAATGTAAAGAAACAAACTATCAACTGACTCCACTTTAAGCTCTGAGCGTATAGGAGAGATATTGTGGAGGATAATGTTGACGGCTGGTGTATTACTGCTTATGTGAACCTATCACACATCTATTCAGCAGCGTACTGGAATAGCAACAGCCTATCTGGCCTTTCTTTTCTTACTCTCTTTTCATCCATCTCACTCTCTTCACCATATCTTTCTTTCTGTCCATATTCCTTCATCTCTTCCTCCCTCTTTTCCTACATCTCCCCCGTCCTCTACTCTGGTCGTCATAACCCCTGTCTTGCCGTCTGGGCTCTACCTCCTAACCCCAGGAAGTGGGCATTCGGCACTAAAACTTGTGCAGCACCTTATCAGTTCCCCACACGCAAACACACAGAATCAGACGCCTCACCCTCCCTCTCCTCGCCAGAAATGTGCCTGCCCCCGCCCCCCCCCCCCCGCCCTTCCCATCCTCCCTCTCCAGCATCTCGCGCTCCCTCTCTCTGGAGCTTTGCATTTGAAATTGAACAGACAGGCAGCCAATTTATCATAGGCTGACACGTGTCATGTCCAAGGCCTCACCACAGGGACCTACAGTAGGCACTGCATTTATCCCTTTGTTGTCGGTAAGGACCCAGACAATACCAGAGGCTATTAAAAAAAGGTGAGAGAGGGGAATGAAAAAGGTGAGAGCGTAGAAGAAGTAAACATTAGATTGGATTGCATGCATCTGCTGTTTTTCTTTTCGTTTTTTGTTTTCTACCGCAGAAAGGTTACGGACTCGGGTGAGGTCGGAGCAGCGGAACATTTTCAGCTGTCTGACGGGAAGATGTCTGGAGTCTCCTGGTCTGAATGGAAAGAGGGCGAGCGACGCGGAGCGGGTCAACTGGAGCTCACGTCTAGTATGAGATAGTGGAACAGTATGCTGCTGGACATAATTGAGCTTTGAAAGTTCGATTGAAAGCAGCGCTCACATAGGACTAAGCACGTCTGGGGCAAACCCTGTCGATGCATTTGAAAGAGGAAATCTGTAGAAGTCCAAACATTCGCTCACTCTCCCAGGAACATTCTCACGCTCCCCAGAAAGGCAGAAACATGATGACAAGGCGAGGACGTTCCTCGCTGATAAACTGATACATGCATACTCATACATTCGTTCTCTCAGGAGCAACATCGGAAACTAGAAGAACCATCAAAATATCTGCACTTCTGTCTTTAATTCTTAAGCAGCCACTTCAACACTTTTGAAAGCTACTACAAAGACCATAAGGAGGACTAAAATATAATCAGTAATGAGTAATGAAAGGTGATAGAATGTCTAAAGAGCAGCACAGAAAACCTTCAGCGGTTAATCACATTATCACGGCTTCCCTCCCTTTGAACAAGGTCTTAAAATAACATACATTCTTTATCATTGTCCTGTATAAATGAAGGAAAGGCGAGATGACCCTGCTTGATAAGAATGTCATTTAAAAGTATGTATATTATTCTCCTAATGTGGGTGACGATAAGCGGTGAGGTGACGCAAGCTAACGAGATGAGGTGTGTGTGCCATCAGGTCATTATTCGATCATTTATACACAGCGCAACAGACTTATTGTTTTGGAAAGAGGCTACAGAGTAAGACGGCTTATAAACAGACACTCCACACAGTTAATACCTTCACTGAACATTGTAACAGTGGCACCATCTACATCAAAATGGCGGTGACCAAACTTCTGTCCGGTACTATATATCCATGGTCTGTTACAGCCTCATAAGAATGCATACGAAAGCCATGGAGGACATTATCCAGTAGTAAATTACATTTAATAAAGTAGGTCTGGAAGCCATTCTTTCTCCAGAAGTAATTTACAAGTAGTTATGCATGGGAGACAATTAACAAATTCAAGTGCTGGACTGCCAGCCTTTCTTCCATTGGGCCCCAGAAAGCGGCTTCACAGCTGTGGCTATTCTTCACAGACGGAGTCTGTCTGAGTGCTCCTGAGGCAGGGAAAAGGTAAGGGGACACACACAGATGCTGTATCTCAATCTGAGGTAGTTCAATAACCCAGCAGAAGGAGGATAGGTGAACTTGTATCAGAATAAAGGGACACTGTTTGGAGTGGTTGAGACTCTTTTGCTTCAGCAGTCTTTTTAAGACCGTAATCATAAAACATTCTGCAACACAGTGATCAGGCACATAATGGAATAGACTCACAGTAGATCATGGTTACAGGACTAAAGTAGAAGATTGCAGCTAACTAAGGGTTAGGGTTTAATACCTTTAATATCTTATATAGTGTCTTTAATATCAGAGACACATGGCTGGGATACATAAGTACAGTAACTTTCCCCAAATTCCCAGGTTTTCCAGATATCCTCTTTGAAGGATTGTGGATTTCCAGCTCTTGATTCCAGGAATCCTCTAGGTGAGATGTCAGGAGAACGTTTACTAGAGACAGTGGGCGTGCGAGCTGGGTTTCAGGGGTCCATTTGCTATGCAAGTGCTGTCTTGGTCACGTTGAGATGAGCGGTGTGTGATTCCGCAGGAGCGAAGGCTAAGGCTGCCTCTTATCTTAGGGCTGCTCAGACAACGGGTTGCATCAGCGTCACATCGCTGGATTAACAGGCATTCATACCGGCCTTCCACGGTGTGTTAATGCTAAGCAAGACACAGCCCAATATATATGTGCTTAGGCCATGTGAAATGTTCCCTTTCTTAAAGGTACAGTGTACACTCACGCACAGGCGCCTAAACAAATGCCCACGTTCTATAAATAGGGCCAACTTGCAGTTCAGGGTGTGGGTTCTTTGTAACGGCACATCACCTTTGTTCGGCGTTCATCACCTCTCCACCCCCGCGGCTCATGGCCTCCGCGGGGCTTCCTCTATTCCCTGTTTAACCCGTCTCCAACGCTGCTGTCAAACGCAGCGCCACTCTGCTGATCTCCATATTCCACAGCCTTTCTCCCGGGCCCACACCTAGCACTCAGTTGTCAAACACAGACACACACACACACACACACACAGACAGTCACAGACAGTCAGACAGACAGACAGACATGATATGCCCGTGGAGGGTTGGATCTCAGCAGTCAGCTAACCCGCCATGACAGTGGCACCATTTAATTGTCATACCCAGTGAACTCTGCCACACTCTGGCACACAATGGCCCGCTGTAGCAAACGGGATGCCAGGAGCGTGTGCCACCGGAAGGCTGTTGGTGCCAGTTGCTTGACGACCGTGGACCATTGGGGACCGGAGAGGTTTTCCGTCAAGGGCTTGGGGTGACTCGCGGAACAGAAATGGACAAGGCACTTGAAAATGGTGAAAAGGTTATAGGACTCCTGGTTAGAGCGATGGTAGCGGCGTAATGAATGACTTCCACATAATGTACTTCACCGCTCTCAAGGAGCAAGTGGCCAGAATATTGTAATAATGGACCATATACCACAGACCTAATTTAATCAGAATTATTCTTAGAATCTGGGGAGAGTTCCCTTTCTATTTATTTGCTGGTTATTGAGTGGCACATAAGACATTGTTTTAGTGACATTGCCCCCTAGTGGAGTGGAGGTCTTAGAACATAAAGAACAGGAAGAGAATCAATGTCCTTCTTTGTACATTAATCAAGTTACTATATGCATGCATAGAGACTCTTCGTTTTAAAAGCCCTCCTTCTGAAACGGTCTAGTGATGAGAAGGGGAGGAGAGGAGGGGTGGAGAAGCATGGAGACGAAAGAGAGAAGGATGACAGAGAGAAAGAGAGAGGCGGGGGGGTCATTTGTGATGTCAGGTCTGATCTGAGAGGGCTAATTTGAGACAGGGGTTAGAAAGTGGGCCGTCTCCCCCACGCGGGGCTTCGTCTCTTTCCCAGTCAGCTCTAACAGCCCCTGGCGGGAGGGACGTGGGGCCCTGTTACTGCAGAGGGGGACTTTTAAACACATCCAGCGGTAGACTGGCTCAACGGGCGCACCGTAGCCCGGCTATTTCTGATTTACTGTGGGCGCGCCACCCTCCATCTCATTTTATAGCCGGCTAGGACGCAAACACAAGAGGATTCTGCAAGCAGCCCAAGGTCAAGCCCACAGCCAATGAGAGATCAGCACACCAAAGAGAGTTCTCTTTTTTCTACTGCACTCTCTTCCTCTCTCTCCCTCTCTTTCTCCCTCTAAAGCAGCTCACCAGACAGACAAAGCTGTCACAAAAACATTGTCAACACCAGGAAAACTTGTCATTTGTGCTGATGGGTTTAATGTTGCCCAGAATTAGAGGACAAATAACAATACCAGAGCCCAGGAATCAAGCAGTCCAAACCATATCATGTTTAGTAGGAATGTCCCCCCATATTGTTGCCAAAGCAACTCCTATAATGCAGTGTGTATTATCTGAAACAGGGACAAACCAGCACTCTGTTTTTGTATACATGATTTTACCAAACTATGCACATGTTTTTTTCGACTGCAAATTGCTGACAGTAAAAGAACTGTGATTGTCACTTGATACCGGCAAATATTTACAGCAAGAAATATTTCTAATAATCCAGGGTCCCACAGTGGGATGCATAATGGACCAACGCCACCCAAGGTTTGGCGGGATGGTCATCGAACGCGTTGGCCTTCAAGCCATCTAGCCACTCCTTGTGGCAGGTTGGGCTATTAGATAGAAGCATAGATATTGGCCTGAGACCAGCGCGTTCTTTCGGCGCATAATGATTCAGGCCCACTTCCTAGCTGAGCGAACAGTATGACAAAGAAGCAGAACGGCATCGGATGGGCTTTTCTCTCCACCAGGACCTGCAGCGATGGAGCAGTGACACAACGAAGAAGAAAGGGAAGAGTTAGGGGAACGGCGTAAAGGGACAACGCAGCCACGCTGCCAGTCAGATGACAGCGTAGAGAGCAGGCACCAGATATCTTTAATCAGTGAAATGGATTTCCCTCCCGTTCGGCCCGGGAATTGTTCACCGGTCAGACCTGCTGGGGCGACACAAATGAATCCTGCCGGAGGTGTGGACAAAGGCGGGCGTAAGGTTACGCCATGTAGACGATTTGAGTCGCCGGCGTTTCTATGGGAGCTGCCATGTCCCGCTGTGCTGGTGTCACAGCCAGATGATGGGGACACTGAACAATGACCCAGGCAAGACCCCTGCTCGCCGGCTCCCTCTCTCTAACGGGCAGGGCGGAGATGAGAAAGAGAGAGAGATCTGTGTCACAGCAGACGGCCATATTGCCTCCCCGACAGAATGTAATGCTTTGGAGTTGATATGGACAAAAACCCTGCAGGTGGAAAACTACAAGAGCGGAAACTTGGCACTTGAAAGGACCTGTGAATCACACTGCTACAACATTTATAATCCAACATCAATGTCTGTATGTTTAATGTGCATTAAGCACATGTCCAACTGTAAACGTTTATTAGAGGATGTTTTTTTATTTGTATTTTTTTTTTTTTTTTATAATTCATTGCAAACACAAAACATTGGCTACGTCTCTTTAAACGTGAGATCACACGCTAATAATCCACTAGCGGCTCCGAATCCAACAAGCTAGCGACGACGGTGCACATCAATTGTAATTATAACCTGCTCCTCAGGCTCCCGTACACTTCATTGAGATCTCTCTTCTGACATCAAACGAAAACATCGCTGCTCCCTGGCCCTTGGTAGCAAAAGTAGCAGCCTGTCGAGAGGCACTGGGCCTGGTCGCCAACCCGCGTCAGGGCCATCCACCCCGAGGCCTTGTACCCGGGGGCCCGGAGGCTGCCGCTAGCACTGAGCCCAGCCGCGAATCCCTAAACCGGCCACAGTAGGACCACAAACATTGTGGGCGGGGTCTGTGGTGCAACAAAGCCCCACCAAGGAAGTAGTATCGCCCGGACCAAGCTGCTGCCATATTTAACATCCAATTACAGTAGCTCCCACTGCTCGTTCTCTTTCCATTCCACTGTTAATGACAGAAGTGTTAAACCAAGTGAAAAAATGGCCTTGAGACGGAGCGGGAGTGGGGGGGGGGGCAGAAAGGGTGCACGTCTGATGCTTGGGGGCGGAATTTGGGAGGGGGGGACGGTGCTGGGGTTGAGAGGTGTTGCTACGAGTGCTGAGGCGAGAATGTCCTTAATAGGATACAGGTGACAACCTGCTGACCAGACCCTGAACACAACAATTACTTAGGAGGCTGCGCGTGTGTGTGTGTGTGTGTGTGTGTGTACGTGTTTGTGCTTGTGAGTGTACGTGTGTGTGTGTGTAGGTGTTTGTGCTTGTGAGTGTACGTGTGTGTGTGTGTGTGTGTGTGTGTGTGTACGTCAGTGTAATGCTAGGACTATTAACCAAAAATCTGCCAACATATAAAGCACAAATTGCAAGGATTCTGTGGATATCATTTATAAGTAGTCACAACTAGAGAAGTTTAAAATAATCTTTAAAATAAACTGTTGTCCAAACGAACACTATAAAAGTATAATTCCATTAATCAGGAAACCCATAGCAAAATGGATTTCAGTAGCATATAATCCAGCTTGTGTTCATTTGAGAGAGTGTGTGTGTGTGTGTGTGTGTGGGACAGAAAAGAGAACGGGCATAGTGAAAAGACAAATGATGAGTGTCGCCTTTAGATGACGTTGGCATGACAACTCCCTGGCAACAACAGGACTTTGACATGAGGCTTTCAATCAGGATGTGTTTGAGATAAAGACTGGAGTAGAGCTGGCACTGCTCTGTCTATCCACACACTTCTCTCCTCTCTCCGCAGTGCAGTAAAGCAATGCTTTGTTGGTCCACAGAGTCCTACGCACCTTTATTGAGTCTGCTTCACATTTCAGAAAACGTGTTTATTCCAAAGAATTAAGAGAGAACTTGACATTAATTCAACGAGGAAAACTAAACAATTGTTAGATAATTTAAATGATCTGCTGTGTTATGGTAAATGCCACGACACTGAGGTAAAGCCTTGCTTTGGGGAAAAACTAAATATGTAATTAATTACATGTGTTAATGAACCACAAGCAATAATAAAAAAAATAGACTTTCCTGCTATATCCTTAAATTACATTGGTAATGATTTATATAAATATTATTTACACCATTTGTTCTGCAGAAGAAAAAATTACGTTCAGTGTTTGGCAAAGCAAGAATGTAAACCGTTACGTGAAATTAAGGGTCAAACTCATCTTTAGGTTTATTAATGTATAGTTAACATTAGCCTTTTTCTACTCCTCAAACAAATGTAAAATTCGAAAATAACTTGAATTATTAAGTCATCGCAAATCATCAAAATATTTGTCTGCTATTATGGGGCATCTGAATTCTAATACAAATAAAATACTTTAGAAATGCCTTTAGTATGTACAAACGCTACTTATAATAGTTTATAATAATTTAGATTTAAATAAAGTGTTTCTTAATTGTTAAAATATAATTCATTTAATCTGAGGTTTCATTTAACAAGTAGACAAAAATATAATACATGACACATCATATTGTTCTTAGGATATTTCATTTAGATGGGTTGCAAATAAAAATTGCCTATTATTAAAAGACAAAAAATAAGACAAAAAAACTTACTTGTCTTGTTAAAGTGCAACCATTTCTTAGATGGTTATTTCCTGTTATGGAGGATACCCTGTGTTCAATTTAAATTTGTCAAAATCAGCAACACATTAGTCAAAGCATCAAAGGCCATCAGAAGTCATAATAATTGTCTTGAATTTAAATATTATATAGGACCAACAACATAAAACTTATGAAGTTGTCCTAAAATAGGCAGTTGACAATAACAAGCCAAATGCAGTCCCAGAGTAAACCTAAAACATGAGCAACATTTATCGAATGGCATTTTTAACAGCAAGCCTCACTTACACGACCGTGGCTGTTCTTCATTCTTCAGTGTATCGGAGAAATAAACTATTTGATATGGCCTTGATTGAATTTACAAATCGTGGCATTTTGGGCTTAGTTTTGAGAAACACAATATTAGTACAGAAAATATGGAAAAAAAATATTTAAGGAGTTGGAATTATGTTATTGTTACCAACTAGTTATTGTTGAAACAATGGCTCCCAAGACCGAGAATTTATCACCACTTTTCTATTTCCAATGATGACTGACTCAGAACACAGGAGTCATGCTGTGGAACATTGCTGCCCCCTAGTGTTCAGTGATAATAAACATTACCAACAGACCTACATTTTTGCTACGGACAGGGGTAATGAGCGATTATTGTGTTTTTATTATTAATAATTATTATTAAGTTCTATAATCAATTGAATGCGATATGAATTACGTGTCGTTGCTTCTTGCCATTTGGAAATTATTCCAGCATTCTTATTGAATTTATTGGGGCAATTAAACTAGAACGGGAAGCAAAACTTTTACATAACGTAATAGGTTAGGTCTAAATTATTGTACACGTCAACAGAAATAACATCAACTGAACATAAGATGTGACAAGTTATGTAATGAAAACAAGGATGGACGGACAGACAGACAGACAGACAGGACAGAGAGAGAGAGAGTGTGTGTGTGTGTGTGTGTGTGTGTGTGTGTGTGTGTGTGCGTGCGTGCGTGCGGGGTGCGTCTGAGCTGGTACAATAAAACCAAACATTTGATAGAAACCATAATAATGATTGTTGATCTTTGCTGATAGTAAAATACACAGGTAAAATGGGTTTAAAATGAATACATTTTAAGTTAAGCAATAATAAAATAAGTTCAGTAATATGACACTCAACACCCACA
>JACXGJ010003880.1:33934-50047 GCA_016801105.1 Esox niger | reverse complement strand
TAGATTACATGGTCCCTGTGACTATCACCTCACACTGTGACCAGCGGAAGCAGGGTTTAGTTTACATGGTCCCTGTGACTATCACCTCACACGGTGACCAGCGGAAGCAGGGTCTAGATTACATGGTCCCTGTGACTATCACCTCACACGGTGACCAGCGGAAGCAGGGTTTAGATTACATGGTCCCTGTGACTATCACCTCACACGGTGACCAGTGGAAGCAGGGTTTAGATTACATGGTCCCTGTGACTATCACCTCACACGGTGACCAGTGGAAGCAGGGTCTAGATTACATGGTCCCTGTGACTATCACCTCACACTGTGACCAGCGGAAGCAGGGTCTAGATTATATGGTCCCTGTGCTTCAGGTCTCTTTGATGGCTCCAGTCCTCAGAGAGTCCCAGGAAAAAATTCACTGTACTTCATCTGTGTGAAAGTGTCCTTTCCTCCCTGGAAGGGATGAAATCGACAAGATAGGAATGTCTGTTTAGTCCAGGCACTTCCCCCGAAAAGGCTGCTGCCTATCTTCAAACAAACCATTGATATAAGGTGGAGGGTTGTTCTTTGAGCCGAAGCCATCAGTAATCAGGTTCCCCTTGGATCCTAGCATTTGGAATCTGAAACACCAGCATGTCGGTTTTTGCATTGCCCCAGAATGCTGGATCTATCTGACTTGACAACTAGTTGGTCCTCCACTATGAGTGAAATAACATACTTGGACACAGAATAGTTTTAGTTGATAGGGTGTGGTGTAGTAGTCTCACTTAACTTGGTGTCAGGGACGGCTAAACTGTTGTTGTGCTCATTTAATGAGCAGAAAGATTTGGTGTTGTGTTTATGAAGAAGTTTGTAAGTTCCTCCCTCTAGCAATAAAGGAGTAGCAGCAAGAATGTATTTACAACAGCCTTAACAGCAAATTATGTGACGACTATCTAACTACAACATTTGTTTCAGAATGACTGTTTTCTGTACCCTATACTGCCTGTGGTGTAACAATAACTGAGCAAACAAGGCTTTTTGTATAGCTATGTGTCTACCGTACGGCCTCAGGAAAGACAGAGCTTCCTATATTTAGATTATGGGAGCTAACAAGATAACAGCTAGCTAGCCAGGCATTTTAGCTATCCTTTTACAATGTGTGGTTCAGAATTATCTTTTTATTGGCTATCCTGCATACAGTAGAACTAAAACTGTACAAACAAAGCTTTTTGTAAGCTTGTCACATGCTAGTGGCGCCAAACAGATGTATGTGTAGTTGGCTATAACTGCTGGGTATTTATGCACTCCCCTAATCTAATAACACGTTATATTGTATTTGACATTTGCCTGTGATTGTATGGTGGAAATTCTTTCAAATGGCTCCTTAAAATTATCTTGTACCCTAATTTTAAGTATTCGTGTATTGTGGGCTGAAATACCCATTAAAGGGAATTTAAAACATAGAAGTCTCTTGCTTTCTCTAACTCTCCAGTCTCTTTATCTCCCTCTCTCTACTCCCCTCTAACTCTCCATCTCCTTCGACATCTCTGATCCCCATCACGGATGGATTCTCCTTCCTTTTGTCTTCCAGTCCATTTATCTTTGACTTTTCTCTGTTCATCTTCCCTGTCTTTTACAATGGAAATGGCCTTGTGAATAGCTAAAGGCTTTGCTGTCTCTGTGTCTCCAGCATAGTGTGTGGGGATATTAGCCAATCATGTGGGTGGCCGGTATCCAAGCAGTTAGAGGATCTGACCAATAACTGAAAGGTAACTGTTTAAAATCCTGAGCCAGCAATCCCTGAGCCATAAAGGTGAAAAATCTGTTGTTCTGTCCTTGAGCAACACAGTTTCTCTTTACGCTTTTGGGTCAATGTTGTAAATGAACATTTCTCAAATAAATAAAAATACACACATCATGGTTCATGTTTCTGCTTGAATTAGTAATATTTTAATTTTGTATTTGTGTGTAAGTGAGCGCCAGTGTGTGTGCGCGTGTGTGCGTGAGAACAAAAAAGCACTGATAGTGGTTGAAAGTAATCTCTCTCTTGTCCGACGCTGTATTTCACCTACTTATCAGGGGCTTTTGCAGGGCAGGTTAAGGTATGACTGTCTACAATGCCATCCGATGAGACCATCTCACACACAAAGTCGCAAACACACTCACTTGTATCTTTATCAGACTGAGCCTTTGTCTCTGCTCAGGCTTTCCGGGTTGGTCAAGGTTCTGCATTACCGCCCGCGTGAACTGAGGGGAACGGAAAGCTGGAGGGAGAGATGAGTGAAGGAGAGGAAGACCGGAAGATAGGAAGACCCCTCCAGACAGATGTAGAGAATGTGAGTCTGGAGGGTGGTGAGATAGAGATGATGAGAGAGCTTTGGACTCCATTGAAAGGGAGAAATTAGGTGGTTGCCAAGGGATGAAGGGAACAAAGGAAGAAACAATGTTTTGTTCAGAAAACGTTTTGTTCACAAACGTTTTGTCCCCCAAAAATATCTTGCGGACGCAGTGTCGATGGGGAGAGTTAGATCAGCGCTGTTTGATTCGCTGCATTGTGGCTTTGGAAGAAAATAAGTGTGTGTGTGTGTGTTCAGACAGCCCCCAGTAGCATAGCCAGTGTGTCTCCAGTGAGGGGATGTGCTCGGAGCCAGGCCCCTCCAGTGAGCCAGTCGACTCCTTTCAATTGACGCCTCGCTCGGAATATTGAAAGGCCCGTTTTCTCCAATTACCATCCCCCTACCCTTCCCACCTCCCACTCATTTCTTCACCTTCCCTTCCTCTTCTCTCTCCCCCTTCCGTGTTGTCCGTATCTTTTGCTGTGCCCGCCGTTTCCCCTTGCCTTCCTTTTATCAACATTCGGCTTATGAATTCCTTTGCTCTTCCCGTAGCGCCTTTATTTGTGCCTTATTCATTCACGCTGCCGCCTCCTCCGTCTCACCTCGTTTGCCTCCGTCCTCGCCTTCTTTGAGCCTCTTCCCCTCTCTCAGTGTCTTTCCGCGGCTCTGTCACAGGTCCGTCAGCAAGCACGGCAGGAACTGGCCGCGCCGCTTCTGACAACATGCGCCGCTTCTGTGTGCAACGCTGAGAAACTGGCCGGGCCTTCACACGGCATAGTGACAGAGCAATGTCCTCCTGGCTCCAAACGCCAGCAGACGAGTGATTAAGTAGTCCCAGTTAGCAAACCGAGCGAAGTCATTTAGAAAGCAAACCTAGCTCCTTGTAGTAATGGCTGTGTCTTTGCAATAGTTGATTGTTTGATATATTTTGCTGTGCAGTTACAATGGCTTGCGCACTTTGTTGACAGAGGAGGATTCTCACTTACTCCCTCTGTCTCACATTCTCTCATTCTGTCTCACTCACTCTGTCTTTCACTTTATCTTGGATTTTAGCAACTCATTTACTTCTGGCAGGGCGGGCTAATATCTACAAATGTTTTTTTCCCCCCAGCAGATTATCTTATTTCCAGACTAGCTCCCTATAGGGAATTTGTTGGATTTCCTCTGCTGCCTTCAAATGGAGGGAAAGTAAATCCTATATCCATGGGATACACAGTGGGGAATTGGATAATGTTGCCTGTAAACACAGGCTCAACCCCCTGCCGCCCCCATCCTCCCCTTCACTATTTATGTCCCCACTCCAATCTCACTCAGTTTCTGTCCCTTTTTTCTCCCCATCCTCCTCTCTTTAATGATAGCATCCCTCCTTCCTTCTTTCCTCCCTCCCTCTTTCTTACCATCAACCACTCTGTTTCTATCCCTCTCACTTTTCCTCTCCTCCCTCTTTCCTTCTCTGTCTCTCTCTCTCACTGTATTTTTGTTTTTCCCTCTGTGTCAGCCCCCCCTTCTCCAAGGTCTCTGTAGCCTGACTATCCTGACTGTCCCGTGGGCACGGTTCCAAAGTGAGCTGTTTATGTGCCTGGCTGATATATTTAACGCCTAGTGTGTAATCGCCACAAATTCGACCCGCTTCCCGCGAGCCCGCTCCTTTTTTCCCTGCTCCTTTTTCGGGTCTCTCAGTCCTCCTAATCTCTTCATCTCTCGCTTTCTCACTCTCTCCTCCTGTGCTCATTTCGGAGCCCCGCTCCCCTCATAGTCGTGGCTGAGCGCAGCTGTGATTGGTGGGTCTTATCGGTTTATCTGTTCCTCGGGGCCCCTGGTGGCGGGGAGGGACGAAAGGAAGCCTGTGTCGACCCAGTCACTGGATCTTTTTTGGCTGGTGTGATGGCGTCTAATCAGAGTGTGGAGCGTGGATAAAGGGTTCATCTACAAAGAGGATGTTATCTGCTGGGTGAAACGGTCGTCCTCCCTATCAGAATATAAAAATGAGCCCCAACCGTGTTTGGTACCAGAGGGGTGGGAGGAGGTAGCAGAATTAAAGGGGGGGGGCAGAGTGAAACCGGGGACGGAACTTGAGATGGAACGTAAAAGTCTCGGTTGGAGGGCGGTTATAAAACTCACACCACACTACATTCCTTAAAATGTTCACAGTGACAGTCAGAACGTGAATTTCAGTTTAACTCCGTGGAAAATGATTGAGTTGATTTTTGGCTTAATGCTCGGAGCATGCTCAGTAGGTGGTCTGTGCAATGTTGCCCACAGAACGCAGTTTGTAAACCCTGCTGTATTTATGGATGGATCTTACAGGCTGTCTGCGTCGAAGCTATCGATAGAAGGCCATTAAAATCTGTGAGGTGGAAGTCTGGTCTAAAGGTTCCCAATCAGTGGGTGTAGAGCAGGGAAATGCAATGCACACACTATCCTCCAGGCACACAGGAAATGCAATGGACCATTTTTATTATGTAGTTGATAATGTACGTTCAGCGGAGCGATGCAAACAGCCTTCTCCTTTAACTTGCAATTAGCACACTGCTTCTCCTTTAACTTGCAGTTAGCACACTGCTTCTCCTTTAACTTGCAGTTAGCACACTGCTTCTCCTTTAACTTGCATTTAGCACACTGCTTCTCCTTTAACTTGCAGTTAGCACGCACACTGCTTCTCCTTTAACTTGCAGTTAGCACACTGCTTCTCCTTTAACTTGCAGTTAGCACACTGCTTTTCCTTTAACTTGCAGTTAGCACACTGCTTCTCCTTTAACTTTCCTAGTGGAGATGTGTGTCCGTAAATGTTATCATCATACTGTCTCCTCCTCTTTTCTCTTTGCCCAGGCCATGCATCTTTCCGGCGCATTCATGTCAGCCCTCATTCTGGGTTTCATCAACACCACCCCCCCCCCACACGCACACAGGACTGGCTTGCCATCGTGCACCAGACGAAGGCTCCGCCCCGTTATCATGTCATATTGCACTGTCTCCGCCGTTCAACCAGTCACGAGGCCCTTTGTTGAACTGGGATTTACTGCCCCCCCCCACACACATCCGAAGCTGAGATTACCCCTGTTACTGCTGAACTCGCTGTTTCTCCTGTGCTTTGACACCCTCCCACCGCCCCCCCCCCCACGCCAGCGTGTGCAGCCTTTTGGCATGTCCAGGCTTTTGACCTGCAGAGTGCTTCCCTGGGGTATGGCACTCGTGGTTTTATCGCCGGGCTGTAACATTGATTCCCTTCGGTTTGCCCACCGTCTGTCTCCGTCCGTCGTTCTTTTCCTCCCTCCTCAGCTTTTCTCAGGCTACAGCGAGAGACCCCCCCCCCCTCCCCCTCGCCGTTCAAAGCCCTCTTCTTCTGAGTTGGGGTCTCACCACGTTTTACTCACAGGAGAGGAAGACGTGCCAAAACAGATAATGGATCAGATGAGTGAAGATAGCTCAAACTCCCTGCCGGTTTGCTCTCTCTGAAGGCCTCGCACTTTGATCATTCGTCTCCGTCAGCGCTGAGCCTGAACCTCCTGCGCTTTCCCGGACACGTTTCTCCCCTTTCACTCATGAGCCGGCGTGCGCACGCGCATGGACATATCTGCAAGCACACAACTAGCAAACACATGCGCGCTCGCACACACACACGATCACATATATGGAGCCATTAGGTAAAACAATAGGCAACACAAACATAGTGGATACGCTAACAGACGTGTGAGTTGCAGACAGGCTCCAGTCATTGGCTGAGATTTGACTGTGTCAGCGATCTTGCTGCTAGCGGCTAATGGCGCACGGCGTCCGTGTCAGCGCGGGAAGTCCGACTGTTGTTATTGTTGGCTACAATTTTCAAGTGAAACAATTAAGAACAATGTTTCCTCATAAGTGGTCCTCTGGCGGCTCTTCAAGCCATCTTACAAGGTATTCATTTCCATTTGAGCTGCGCAAGAAATGCTTTTTACTTTTTATTCTTTTATGTTTATACATTCTAATGTTATGTAGAGTTGTCCGACTATTGTTACTGTTGGCTAGATAGCCCTGGCGTGGTCTCGCAGAAACGAAGAGTCCGAACAAAAGAGAGGGCCGGAGGAAAAAATTTGAGAAGCTGAAAGGAAAAAAGGGTAAAGACAGAGAGGACAGAGTCGTACCCGTGTTTACGGTGGTGATTCGGTTCGTGCCCCCGATACTCAGTGTTTAGCTGTGATCCCACGGCGTGAGTGGAGGAGGTTAGGAATCTAGGGAGATTCCTTCCTATCTACTTTTAACACACAGCACCACAGCACAGATGCCGTGTCAGCCCATTGCGGAAGGACGGGTATTTGAAGCATGAGAGGAGACCAGGGAAAGTGTGGTTCTGGTTAGACAAGAGATTTGTTTTGTAGCCAGTTGGTCGGAATTGTTTCTTCTTTTTCACTGGTGTTACAGCTCTCTGAGTCTGACGTGGGACACAGTGCTGCTTTCAGCCCTTTGAATGATACGCTTTTCAAACAGAAAGCTTTAACCACCAGTTTTTCTCTCTTTAAGTCTCAATGGACAAACCTTCCTCTCTCCTTTAACCTTTCCAAGACCACTTGATATTGAACTGGCAAATCACATCCAATGATAAGCTTCAGTGGATCCATTACAAGGTCAACAAAAATAAGAGACTGCCCTTGCCAATGTTAACAATCAGAGAAAGTAAAAGCTTCAGGGTGTTCCTCCACGATTTCTGCCTAAAATATCCTCTGATCAAAAGGCAGGACAGCTCTTCTCGGTATGTGTGTGTGAATGTGTGTGTGTATGTATGTGTGTAGGATCCTTAATGACTTAAACACTATTTTCATTTCACTACAGTGCACACACGGGAGAAGGATTTCATTTTCCTCCACCTTTTTTGTTTAAACACAGTAGGTTGCCTCTGCTTTGGCGTGTTGATCACTTTGGAGCGAAACGTTTTTTCTACTAAATTATTACGCAGCTCAAGGGGGAGCAACACAAAGCATCGGTGGCTGGGGGCTTTGAACTGAATGTTTATTTGTCAAACTGAAAAAACATAGAACATTTAAGTGAACAATAAAACATGAATACAATGAAATGTAACAAAAACACATGTTTTTGCCGCTTTGGCATCTCCCACCACGAGATTCAACACAACTCTTCTCATGACACCATTTTGTCCTTTCTCCTGTCCAAGTTGTCCCACACAGGTTCAGTCCTATTGCGGTCTGGACTCTGAGGTGGCCAGTCTATGTCTTTGTGTGTTTCCATGCAGGTCTTGAACCTCAGGGTAGAGTTTTTAGGGTCATTGTCATGCTGACATATTTTTTACTAGTCGCTTTGGGATGGCTTTCTCTTAGATTAGATTCAACTTTATTGTCACTGAACAAGTACAAGCAAGACAGTTTATTTATATAGCACAATTCATACATAGAAACAATGTGCTTTACAATTAAAAGAAAAATATGAAAGCGCTATAGAATAAAACAACCTGTCAGATTGTTACAATTCCAGGGGACTCATGCGTCATGAGTCCCCCTGGAATTGTAACAATCCGGTATCTCAATCAATTCACTCCAGCACTAGGATGAACCCATCAGTCCCTTCGTGAGATGATCTCTGCAGCGATGTCTCCAGGGTGAAATTTATGCCAAGTCTGTACATGCATTTTATATTCATCCTCGAAGAATTACAGTTACCATAACTGTTTACTTTTGTGAGAAAATACCCTACATCGATGTCTAAACAGCAGCACAAGAACATGCATTATCCTTCATCAGCAGATTGTTACATTTACACAGAGGTTATTTCTCTTACAGCAACAGAACTTGCATTGCAGAAAAATACTTTATTGGTAAATAGAATAACAACTAAATAAAAACATAACTGAATAAAACATTGAATAAAAAGTAGAAATAGAATAAAAACTAAATAAAAACATAGAAGCAATTCAATGTGCTTTACAAAGAAAAAGAGACATATAAATACAAGAAAACATAATAATAATAAAATGGAATTGTGGTTAACTTTAAGCGCTCAGTCAAAAGCGTATGAAAAGTGTTTTAACCTGGATTTACACATTTTGGATCATGTCTAAGATCTTCTGGTAGTTTATTCCAGTTTTGGTCAGAAAAACTGCTAACCTCAGCTTCTCCAAGTTTAATTTGGACTCTGGGCTCTACTAGCTGACCTGAGTTCATGGATCTAAGAGCCCTGCTCAGTTTATTCTCTTCAAACATATCAGAAATGTATTCGGTGCCTAAACCAGTCAAGGATTTATAGACTAAAAACATCAAGTTCAAGTACAGTGCAATGAAATGAAATGCCATTAGAATCTAGGAACAAGTGCAGTGGAGGGCAGGAAATGTACAAGTGAAACAATTAAGAAAAAGTGAAACTTTTTCAAAGTTTCCTCATAAGTCATCCTCTGGCTGCTCGTCAAGCCATCTTACAAGGTATTCATTTCCATTTGAGCTGCGCAAGAAATGCTTTTTACTTTTTATTAATTTATGTTTATATATTCTAATGTTATGTAGAGTTTTTTCAAGGAAATAAACACTTCCTGGCCAGGTTAATAGATTATACACTTTCTCAGATGGCCCAAGATTTTGAGGAGTACTTTCAGTGTTACACAAAGATGAGGGAAGCAATATAATATTGCCTATGTTCTTGAATCTTGTACTGGATCTGTAGGCTATATCATCAGGCTTTAGTTAGGTGGTGATTCAATGCTTCTACCAGTATTCATTTGTGTAAGTATTACTGAGATTGACTGGGTGCTATGTGTGTAAATTGCATTTCCTCTATGTACAACTGACACCTTTACAGCGTTGATTCGTAACCTGTCGTAGGCCTTTTCTGAGACCTCCTCTAGGGAATTCAGTAACAAATTATTCTCACTCCTCGTGTTTATGGAGCAGTTTCACGTTTCATGAGGCTCTGGCACTTCTGCATGGTCCCTTCTGACAGTAAAGAGTTTGTGGTTTGACTGACTCCTATGTAAATCAAATGAATCACGTCTTGGTCAAGACCACTATCTTGTCTAAACAATTTAAAGGCCCAGTGCGGAACAAACTGGATTTCCCCGTTTGCTTGATGATATTTCATCAATTTGCGGTTGAATATGAATGATGATAGAAAGCCAAACCTATTTTTTTGCGTACTAAACTTCTGAACAAGAAAAAAACCCAAGCACCCACAGTATTTCAAAGCAGATACAGATTTAAGACAGGGTCTCTTTATGCACCCCTATATTGACCCATTAGTTAAAACGCCAGACAGCTTCTCACGCACTCTACCTATGTTTCCAAACAGAGACGTTCTCTTCCACCAATTTGCCACTCGTCCTGTCCACAGCCTGTGAGATGCGACAAAGACAGACGAAGGGCAGTTTGTCAAATTTCTCCACAGACACTCCGGGACTATCAAGAGTTACGAGCGGCACAGTGTGTCTGGCAGTGTCTGTGTGTATGCAACAGGCAAGTATTATCAATGCGTAATGTGCAATGTGTTTCACGCTGGATGAATACCATTAGGAATGAATACCATTAGGGATGAATACCATTAGGGAAGGTCGGCATAATTGGTAAAGATAATCAGATGCGTTGTCATAGCTATTTATGTAGCCAGATAGCCTGGCCTATTTGTCAAGCTCTGTGTATTTCAGTTACATTGTGACAATAAAAATGACATTCATTGCTTTGTTATAGCGTTAGCTTTCCGTGCCGAACTTGTGTTATTCCATTCGCTACTGAGGAAGCTTTTTTGTCACTTGTGGAGTGTAAAGGATGCATGCTGGGAACTTTAGCAATTAACAAAGATTTTGTATTAAACTCCACTTTATGGGCTGGATGTGTGACTGTCTTTTAATTCTGTTCTTGGTTGATACATTTGTGCTAAAAAGTTTGCGATACCCTTGGTGAATTGGTAATATATGTACCATTTGTGAAAAAAACATGAGTGAGCAGGCAAAACACATGTCTTTTATTTCTTATGGGATTCACATTTAACTGTAGGTTATAACAGAATGGCACAATCATAAAACAAAACATGGCAACAAAGAAAAAAAATGACCTGACCCCTGTTCAAAAGTCTGCATACCATTAGTCCTTAATAGTGTGCATTGCCCCCTTTAGCATCAATGACAGCGTGCAGTCTTTTCTACTGGTTGTCTATGAGGCCCCCAAATTCTTTCAATGGGTATAGCTGCCCATTCATTTTGGCAAAATGCCTCCAGGTCATGAAAAGTCTTTGGTCGTCTTGAATGAATCGCACATTTGATATCTCCCCAGTGTGGCTCGATGATATTAAGGTCAGGAGACTGTGATGGCCACTCTAGAACCTTCACCTGATTCTCCTGTAACCACTGGAGAGTCAACTTCGCCTTGTGCTTAGGGGTCATTGTCAGGCTGGAAAGTCCAAGAGCGTCCCATGCGCAGCTTTTGTGCAGAAGAATGCAAATTGTCTGCCAGTAGATTTTAATAACATGCTGCATTCATCATGCCATTGATTTTCACAAGATTCCCCACGCCTTTAGAGCTCACACCCCCCCAAAACATCAGGGACCCACCACCATGCTTCACAGTAGGGATGGTATTCTGTTCACTATAGGCCTTGTTGACCCCTCTGCAAACATAGCGCTTATGGTCTGATATTTTGGTCTTGTCACCCCAAACTACAGTGTGCCAGAGGCTGTGAGGCGTGTCACAGTGTTGTCGGGCATTTTGTAACCAGGATTTTAATGTGGCATTGGTGCAGTAAAGGCTCCTTTCTGGCAACTCGACCATGCATCTCATTTTTGTTCAAGTATCGTTGTACTGTGCTCCTTGAAACATCCGCACTGTCTGTTTCCAGAGCAGCCTGTATTTCTCCTGAGGTTACCTGGCGTTTTTTTCTTTGTGTCCTGAACAATTCTTCAGGCAGGTTTTGCTGAAATCTTTCTTGGCTTGGTATCAAGAGATCCCTGAATTTTTCACTTCTTAATAAGTGATTGAACAGTACTGACTGGCATTTGCAAGGTTTTGGATTTTGAAAAAATATTTGGTTTTTTATATCCTTTTCCATCTTCATATAGTTCCATTACCTTGTTACGCAGGTCTTTTGACAGTTCCTTTCTGCTCCCCATGGCTCAGTATCTAGCCTGCTTAGTGCATCCATGTGACTCCTTTCAAACTCATTGACAATTTATACACAGACACTAATTGCAATTTAAAATCCACAGGTGTGGGAAATTCACCTTTAATTGCCATTTTCACCTGTGTGTGTGTCACCTTGTGTGTCTGTAACAAGGCCAAACATTCAAGGGTATGTAAACTTGTGATCAGGGCCATTTAAGTGATTTCTGTTATCATTAGGATTTTAAAAGGAGCCAAACAGCTGTGTGATAATAAATGGCTTCAGATTATCACTATTCTTAAATAAGAGAAATGTTTAATGAATGATCAATCATATTTTCAAAATCAATGCCAAAATGTCACAATTTCTGCCAGGGTATGCAAACTTATGAGCACAACTGTATGTGCATAATCTAAAGTATAAAATAACGAATAACCCCTCGGAGCCTGGTTCCTCTCTAGGTTTCTTCCTAAATTCTCTCATAGGGAGTTTTTCCTAGCCACTGAAGTTCAACACTACTGTTGTTTGCTCCTTGGGGTTTAAGGTCGGGTGTTTTGTGAAAGCACTTTGCGACAACTGCTGATGTAAAAAGGGGTTTATAAAATAAATTTGATTGATTGATTGATGAATAAAGTAGAGTCCCAAACATACCTCAGCTAGCCAGTAAATTCCAAGTCTGAAAGTTGTTGTTGGACACATGTAGCTCAGTCAGTTGAGCGCAGCTCTTGCAAGGTCAGAGTTAAATTCTTACAGGACCAAAAATTAGGAACATATATGCACTCATCACTGTACATCGTTTTGTACGAGAGCATCTGTTAACTACCTAACTGTAAATGTTTCATATGTGGCTCATTCTGTTACTGATTTTAACTCCAGGCAGCGTTAGCCTATCACATTTAGCACATCTTTTTAAGGACGTGTTGTTTTAACATCTGCAGAGCATTCACCTTCTTACTCACTTACCCTCCCTTTACACTGTAGTAGTATGCAAAGGGAATTCTGCCTTTCCACGGTGGCTGCACCTCACATTCATAATTGCATATAATGGAGTCCTCTGTCCAGTAATACGTTATATTTATCTATTCCTTGTACAACAAGTTGTTCATTAAAAAACCCTGAAGAATAGCAGAGTGTGGCTTGTGAGGTTTCAAGCCAATTAAATCAATATCCAGCCCACTTCAGCGCTGCCTTGTCGGGATTTGGTCCTGGATACAACCCGGCTTATTTTTCGGAGCACAGGTTCTCCCCACCCTATTTCACTCTGGGAGTTGGACGTGGGGGTTTCACTGCGCTTGTCAGAACAAACAGACAGAAACTGGATAGGATGCAGACGGTGCAGTAAATGTCATCCAATGCCGATCCTATAAGATCCAGTGGACATAACAGCCAGACTCGTACGTGACCTTTAACCCGGGTTTACTTGAAATGCAAGTAAACCCCCCCCCGAGGGGCTTTGCAATTATATGCATGGCAGAAAACCACAGTGCACTGTACAAATGCTGTACACAAACCGAGCCCCGCTGTGTCACTTAGAGACTCCATCAGTGGAATTGGCGGGGGGTTTATCTCTCTGGTGTTTATGTTTCACCGTGTTCACATCATTCCCCCAGGATGCCGACTCCCACCGTCAGGTAGCAGCTGCCCTGTGGTCATTCCTGGCCCTCCACACTGGTTCACCTGAGCATGGATTCTGCGGGATGCCATTCAGCTTTTTGCTGGCCGACACCGCTGTGTCTCTAATGAAGTCCACCTACAAGAAACTGAGAAATGTGGGGAGTGAAAAAAACACCTGTACTGAATATATTTGAATCTAACAATGGTGAAAATCTTGCACCAAGCTGAGATGTATTTATTTCCATTGGTAATGACGTCTGATGAAATAGCCTGGGGATGTCTCCATAAAAACACAAAATAAACCTCAGTGTTGGTCTCTCTGCCGCACAGCTACAGCCTTGCTAGAAATGGAGAAATTCAACATAATCAATTTCCTCTTTACCACTCTCCCACTCAGAATTCTATTCAGAGGAGTTTATTGACAAGTGTGTTTATTTACTCCCATATCAGACTTTCAAGGTTCCATCTTTTTTTTTTATTGCTATAAACTTGTTTCAGTAGACGGTAAATCCAGTATGACGCTAGTGTTTTGAAAAGGTCACGGTCAGTTGATTAAATCCCATTAGCCAGACAACTCCTTCAAGTCACTCCGCTCCTTAATTAGCATTTTAAGTTTCACAATTCACACGGCCTCAAGTTTATCCATCTGTATTTTCTAATTGTTGCGTGTGCGTCATTCCGTTTCCATAACAGGAACCAGTCCACCAGTCCACACACACACGTACGCACAGTGTCATTCGGCATTCATTTGTTCGTGTTACAATTAGCGGCCCCCACACACGTTCTTCTGAAATCTACGACTAGCTTAGCTTGGCCGAGGGAGTGAGGGGGTCTGATAAGGCAACGATAATGGGAAGTCTTGTCGGGTTCAAATGAGTTCTGCACTCATTAATTAGCGAGCTTCCTGGGGATTAATTCCCTGTCCGTGTTCCGTGTGTGCAGCTTGGCGAGATGAGAGCTCAGCTTTCCTCTCAGGATCACCAGATACAGCCGTACTGACACATATCCGTCATACCAGGGCCGCCGCGCGACTCCATCCCTCTGCTCAGCACTGCTAATAGCAGGGGATTACTGAAGACTGGAGATGAAAAGGCTTTCATTTCCCACAGAGACGTGTGTGTGTGTGTGTGTGTGTGTGTGTGTGTGTGTGTGTGTGTGTGTGTGTGTGTGTGTGTGTGTGTGCGCGCACGCACGCGTGCATTGCAAGACAGGGTTGTCCTTCTGTATTGAAACTGTTGCGCTGGGAGACGGGCAAAAGATAAGAGAAGCTCTTTCTTTCAACTTCCCCTCCCCACACATCATTAACAAACAACCCTCCCGGGGGACATCAAAGGAGCAGCCATAACAACAACAACAGAAAAACACATCAAGATTTCTGAAAAAAAATGTATAGTCTAAATTTAGCTTTAAAAAAAACGCTGCGGAATTGACGCCATCCGTCATTCCACAACAGTTTTTGAGAAGCTAATGATAATAGGATTTTTCTCTTTCAACAATCATCCCCGTAGCTCTGTTTTTCTTAAATCTTTGGCGGCCGTTTGAAGTTGCTGGATGCTTAAAGCCTCACCGCCTGTCAGTCTGTCTGTCTGCCTGCCTGCCACGCTGCCTGTTTAGAGTCTGAACTGAACCGCCAACTTCAAGCCAAGTTAAGAAACCTATAGAGTGACATTAGAAAGACAATGATGTCCATGGTACAATACACAGCAGCACAGCCATGTCGCCTATTAATTTGTATTGGAACGAGATAGCAGTGACAATCAGTATGGTCAGGGGACCAATGGGGGGCGAGCAAGAGGGCGCGACGAAAGTTTGTCTATGCTGAACTTCAACTTGTCTGCTCTCGTGACAAACTGACCAGCGTGGCCAACAAGTCTCCCTTATGTAGTGTGGTGTGTTTGGGCTTGGCTTAATTCTCACGTCGTCCATTTGAGGAAAATAGTGGCAAATTGTTTTTCAGACTTCATTAAAAAGTTTGAAAGTGCCTCCTTGACGTTCCCCACATGCTTGTGGCATTCAGACCGGCTGCGGACTGGAACGGGGTGTGTTTTGAAGAATGGCCATTTAATGCATTTGTGAACGCCATTGTGACAGGATCCATTTGTTACCTGGCTTTGAAGTGTCTGCTTGTCGTCTCTCCTTATCTCTGCAGGGCACAGCACTTGCCAGTGCAATTTGAGATTAGGAGAGAGAGGGAGGGAGGGAGGGAGAGAGAAAGAAAGAGGTTTTTCCTCATTAGGAGCATGTGAGGTAAGACATGCCATCTTTGTCAGCCCGAAAAAGCAGTTTTGGGTCTCTGCTTCGACCTGTATCCTTCCATCCCCTGTGTGCAGCTTGTTGCCCATTTAATGTGTGTATGAGAGGAGCTAATTAGCCAGGCATGTGAGTCAGTGCCTCTGTTGTGTTCGTGTTCTCCAATTACTGCAACAAAGTCTTTGTAGATACACGGACTAGAAAGGAATGACTATCCTTTTAGTCCCCCAGAGGGGTTTTCTTTGTCACATTAAGCTAGCAAACTGTGTTGTTTGTAACTCCTACATCACAAAGTTACGTTAATGTAAAGCGTACTGGCTGTAAAGTCCCAGGGGCCATATAAGCAGACACAAGAGTATTAATTCATGTGATAAGAAGAAATCTGCTGAATATTTCACTCTCAGCCAAGGTGAATGTTTTCTGTCTGTCACCCATTGCAACTCATTTGGAAACGTTGCGTAGGACATCTGGCCATTGGTCGATCAACGCTGCTCTCCGTCACATTTCGACGTGAACGCATGGCGCTGTATAGGCATCGTCTAAAGCCCCAGTGTCCCACTCCACCTTCTCCCAGGAGTGCATTGGGTTTAATCGCCCGATCGATCTCCGTAAATACACAAGTGGCATAATTTCGGTAAATGATCACCTTGCCATTCTGCGGTGATCAATCCATATTGATTGGTAATTATTCATATTAGACCTTCCACCCAAGTACTCTAGTGAAGCACTAGCTGACGATAATGGGATTCAGCCTGGCAGATGCGCCATAATAACTGTTATCCCTGGGAATATCTCTGAATGGTAATTCTGAGCAATTTATTATCTTCAGTCAACAGTCCATATTTTTCAACCCCCCCCCCCCCCCCCCCCC
>JACXGJ010003880.1:0-33834 GCA_016801105.1 Esox niger | reverse complement strand
CTGCCATGCAGGGTACAATCATCTCCCCACAGAACGTACCGGGGCACTCCCTGCTGAGCGTGGTGAGTAGCCGCGGATTAACCCCCAGCAGCAGCCTATAGCACAGCGTTCTGACTGCAAATACCTCACGGAAAGATAAGGGTCTACTGGGAGGCTGACGGGGGAGACGGGGCGAGGAGGAGCAGAGGGGGGCAGTGGGTAGAGGAGGAGCAGTGGGGGGAGGCGGGCTGAGGGCATGGAAAAGGTGAGGTGTGGCGGAGGGGGATACTGCAGAGGTTTTGCCGGTTTGACTCAGCACATTCTGGATGTGAAGGTGGTTTGGTTGGGGGGAGGGAGGGAGGGAGGGAGGGACAAAAGGGGAGGTGGGAACATTGTGGTTCCTAGGTAGCGTTCCCTCCGTTCTGTTGACATTACCGGGTAAACATCTGGGTCTTTAACCTGGGATGTCATTAAGAGTCTGTTGTACAAAGATTAATAAGGGATATGATGGGAATTGTTTAAATCAGGTCACATTTATTTTGTTTAAATTCTTAGCAAAACTGTTGGCTTTGGGGAGGATGAAAAAAACTGGTGAAACTGCAGCAACCTTATCCTGTAAGTTGTCTTATATTAATTATGTCATTAGACAGACTTAATCGAGCAAGCAAACTCATATTTAAACAATGACATTTGCAGGATGGAGATTCCCTGGTGCAGAACTGATTTGTGTAGTTCCAATGTAACTGTCTACAATAAAATGTATTTTTTTATTTTAATGTAATGAATAATAAGCTACATTTGTTGTGTTTTTTATCAACTTTACCAATAGTTTTGTCACCAACTGTGACCACTTTGGTCCTGCCATTGAAGAGAGATCTAGCTATACTAGGCAGTACATAGTTGAGGTTGAAGACAGATCTAGCTATACTAGACAGTACGTATCTGTGGTTGGCTTGCTCGTGTTTGTCCTGACAGGAGCATCCTCTAGCTTCCATGCAATAGCTCTGATCTTAATGTTGACAAATGAAGGCTGTTATACGTAGCTGCCCTTTGAAATTTTTCACAGCCCTCCAATTTCTACACATTTTGATGTGTTAGACACTTCACTTATAACTGATTACATACAACCGTTGGCCAACAATATACATAGAATGCCCCATAATGACCAAGTGAAAACGCATTTTTGGACATTTGTGCCAATTACGAGAACATTTAAAATTGGAGTTGTCTCATGTAAATAAGTATTTAGACCCTTTATTCAGTACTTCATAGAGAGGTCCCTTTGGCAGTGACCACAGCTTTGAGTCTTCATGGGAATTCACACCTGAATTCTTCTTCATAGATCCTCTCAAGCTCTCAGTTTGGATGGGAAGAGTCTTGAACTGTGATCTGCAGGTCTCCCTACAGAGGTCCAAATGGGACTGGACTGGACAGTGTGGACTGGCTCACTGAAAAACCTTCACAGACTTGTTTCAAAGCCAGTCCAGCATTGTGGCTTTATAAAAGGTTACTCTTTGTCCCAGTCTGAGGTCCTGAGCTCTCTGGGTCAAGTTTTCTTTAAAGACCTCTGTATTTTGTTCCATAAATTTTTTCCTCAATCCTGACCAGTCTCCCAGATCATACCCAAGAGAAGCATCCCCATTGCATGATGCTCCCACCACCATATTTTACTGTAGGGGCGGTGTATGCCAGGTGATGAGCCATGCCTTGTTTTTGTCAGCTATAGAGCTTGATGTTCTGGCCTAATTGTTTAATCTCATAGGAAGATTCTTCTTTTGTTTCACGATGATGGAGCCCAATGTGCTCATCGGAGATTTCAAAACTTTAGCACAATTCAAGTGTCTGAATACTTATTTACATATTTCAATTATTCCTTTTAAATACATTGGCCAAACAAATGGCGAATTATTTTTTGGGCTTCGTTACTGCCATGCAACAAAACAATCTAATGTTCAATCCAATGGAAATGCAGTCAATGGAACAACAAAATGTGGGAAATGTGAAGGCATCTGAATACTTTCCGAATGCACCGCGTGTAAGAGATTTTTCTTGTCTCCGTCAGGAGCGATGTGTTCTCACGCTTGATAAATAAATAGGCTGCTGAAGTAAAGTGGATAGCATGCCTTGTGCTTTGGGCATTATGTCCACCCCGCGTGATCTACAGTATCGGGTCAATATGATTGGTCAGGACACGCATTGTTGCCGCAGTGCCTAATGTAGCATTCTGATGTGGGGCTGACACATTGTGCACAAGCTGACATGAGGCGAATCATTCCAAGAAACACGATTTTTTCCTCTGGTTTTAAAGGGCTTTGCTGTCTTGCTCAGGAGCAGGAAGACAGGGGTTTTTCACCTTTTTGGCTTTGGGGGGATTAGAACTGGCATATTTCCCTTTACCGGCTCTTCGTCCTTGACCCCAAGGTGACCCTGGCACTTATAGAGGTCTTGAATTACCCTGACGCACCTTATTATTGCCTGTAAAGAACTGTACATACGAAAGGCATAGGATATCGCATGCTTCCCGTTTGGATCGAGTAAATCTAGTAGCAACATGTACTTCATATACCTTACCTTTAATTGTGCAGTACAGTGTTGCTACACAATGCTAATGTTGTTCTCTAACTAACACCTTTTAGGAAGTACTTAGGAGTACGATTTGAGCGTATACTTTAACAGGTATGCGTTTAACAGATTTGCCTAAATAAACAGATCTTTAGCAAGTTTTACATTTCCACTCATAGTGACAGTTGGGGAGAGGTGAGCTGGTCCGAAATTGGTAACAGAGGACTGTGATGTGACCTTTGACCTACCGGTTGTCGCCGCGTGAAGCAGGCTCAGCTACAAACCTACATTATTTAGGCACAGAGGACAAAAGCAGTCAGTGGCACAACATCCACCACTCCAAACTAATTTACAACGCTGTGTGAGAGGTTCTATCTTGACTGGAACCCCCGGGCCAGCCAGATGTATCGAAGTGCTACGCGTCACCCCGATTTACATCCCAGCAGTACCTCACAGCAGTACGACTTGACCTGTCAGTCTCAAAACAAGGTGCCGGTCGGGACCCAAAAAATGCTCCTTGCAAGTCAAAGAACAAAGAGAATATCATCAGGGTGCCTACAATACCAATCAGAACAACAGCAGCAATGCGTTTCCGCAGGTTTCCGGAAACAGTTGGAGAGGAGGGCACCTGAGGAGGAGCACTACAAGCATTAGCACTATTTCCAGGTCTGAGATCGGCAGAAGAGCGTCTGAGAGCTTAGGAAGTAAAAAAATAAAAACACTTTTCACAGGTATGCGAGGAATCCACAACACAGGAACAGATTGAGCCAGAGCAACGGTAAGCTTTTGGCAGGTCTTGAAACAGTAGCGCAGCGTGGGAGGGGGGGAACCTGGAAACACAGGCTGGGTTTGTAATTGGAGGCCGACCGGGGGGGGAGTGACAGTGTCATCAGATACGCTCCAGGAGTTTGGCAAAGACGGCGTGAACGCAGCCGACTGTGATGCCAAATTAATGGCCCACTGCTTTCCTCTGTGTGCGTAGTGGTTTGGGAGGAAGCAGTAGAAGGGCAGAGAGACAGAGAGAGAGAGAGAGAGACCAACTGACTGTCATCCTGCAATACTGTTGGATCCTTGAGATGAGTCAGCCACAGAGAGATGGGATGACCTTTGACCAACCCTATCTGCACACACACACACATTATGATTGACAGTAGAGTGCGGTGAGTGCCCGGGACCGTCAGTCATACTGTCATCGATAGCTGACATCTAACACACATACAAACAGCTCACACCCGATCTGTTGACCTACTACCAACACACACAGGTATATGAAAGACCCACACCCAGTAGCATCCAAGTATATTGTAGAGGCACGTGCGTGCACACACGCGCACACACTCACAGGCTGCCAAACTTGCACAGACCTTCCAGGTCAGATAGAAGCAGACAGATCTGCTGGTGTAGCACTGTTCCTCTACTGCACTGATACAGTACATCCAGCGCTGCTCCTCAGAGGCCTGACAACGTCCTGTCTCAGCCCCTACCACAGCAGCCTCGAAGGGGGACTAAATATGGATATGTAGGGGGACAGAATTACAAGAAAAACTAGGCAGACCTAGATCGACCAGGCCACCAGCAAGTAGAAGTAATCGTGGTGAACATGGGAGTGGGTGTGAAGCGCAGCTATTTACGGGCCAATGCTAGCATTGTCGTTTGAAGCGGCCACTACTCCTGTGCCAATCCGAAACCTAGTGTACAGAACGCCATCTGCATATAGAAAATGTACATTTAACCCGTTTAATAACAACCCGATCACTGTAGATGGCTAGCTGATAGCAGTACAGTACCGACAATGAAAACGATCATCAACTCGTTCTTTTCACTTCGGGTAACTATATACACCTGCTCTATTAAAACAGTTGAACCAAAAAGCAGGAACATAACAGGAACAGAAACGAAATCACTGCATTTGTCTGTATACAACTGTCAAGACACTGGTGGTTTTTGTTGTTAGTTTTTCGCACAGTTAATGTGTTTCTTCTCAACATTCTATTAAGTGCATTCGTTGGGAGAGAGCGATGTTTTTATTTGCCTCAGTTTGGAAAAGTCAAGCCACTTAACCCTAGTCGTGGCATATTTGTGCAGCAGTAATATGTTCCAGAAAAAAAATTAACGATACAAACGAGGTGGAAACAGTGTTCATGCATCAGTAATAATGTAGAAATGTATGAAAAACATACTTACCTTTGCATATCATGTTTTTAATCAATGATCAAGAAAGCTAATCCAGCCTAGCCGTAGCTGCTGAGCTACCTAAATTCACACTATCAGAATTCTGTTGATTGTTTTAATTAACGGTTTCAGCTAGCTTGCTACAGTGAAGTATGAATTAACGTTGCACACAATGTATGTGAAATAGTGCGTTTTCATTGAAAAAACGTAATTGCTGTATATAATCAGCAGATGGCGACGTTGGGTAGCCTCTGTCCACAAAAAAGCAGCCGTGTTACCACTATTTTCGCCCTCTGTTTACTATGCTTCTGTTAGCATACCAAATTCAGTGAGCTAGCTTGCTCTGTTTAGCGTACTGTTACTAAAATAGTGATTTCTACAATGAAAAATGTAATTATAATATTATATGTATATACAATACATACATGTATTATAATTTAAAATCACAGCTAATTGTTCTCTTTGAAAATAAAGAAATACATTTGCACTGTATTTAAAATACTATCCTGTATCTTCCTACATTAGACCATAGCCATTTTGTACTCAAAAATACATTTATTATTGTAAACGACCTCCAATGGAATTATTTGTTAATATTCTGAAAAGTACAGTCATTTCATTTATTATGTTACGCATGACAGTGGCTATTTATATATTATCAAGGAGATGTGACTGTAAACTGAAATGTCACTTCTACCATGTGTTTGCATTGTAGATTGTTTAGAACAGGTCCCAGGTAAAATGGCTGTCAAATTGTTCCATTCTTCATAGGGGCTTATGACACACGTCCATCTACTGTCCTATTGTCTATGGTCCAACACTTAAAGCAATGTTCAATGTCAGACATGTTGGTTACAGTTCATCCATCGCAATGTAACCATGAACTGTTTTACTTTTCGCTTTCTGTAGGTAGCTACTTGTAGCTTCACTTGTACCCAGTGAAGTTTCAGTTTGTTTTGTCCCTGGTCGGATTCAATACCCGGTCGCCTGTGTGGCAGACCGTCTTTAACCACTACACTACTATGGGTTCTCAAAAAGGATGTTTCCGCAAAAAGGACAGAGCAGCAGATTGATGTTTAGAGTGATTGGTAAGTCCAGTTGGATGGTTATCAGTTGAACTGTAGGCATTATGCTGTCTCTTCCACAAGATGTTGAAACATGTCTGACAACTCCTACTGTATACAAGGACAGACTGGACGTTGATCAGGGCATATTCTGTCAGATAATCATCCAGAACCTAACCTTTACAATAGACAAAAAACAGGAATTCACTCTTTTTATCTCTCTACTGTCTTTTTCCTGGCGTCCTTGATCTCACGAGGAAACGCATGCAAAACTTACACTCTAAAAATATTAGAACAACTGACTAATATTACAACTGAACAATATTACTAAATGTCTTTGCCCTTTTATATTTAGCAAAATGTATTACATTAACAAACTTAATTGTTTTATAATGATAGCAAGGATCATTTAGCAATTTGAGTTTTTAGGGTCCCCCAAAAGGTTTCTGTGTTTTCTTTAGTTTTTTTACTCTGGGGTCTTTACTCATGTTCTGCACTGTACCAAAAAGGTAGCTAACATTTTTTGTGGTGCATTTCAAAAATTCATATGAATGTTTAAAAAAAGTAGTTTCTACTACCAAGAGGAATGCTTTGATAGGTGCATTGAGGCCACACCGTATTTCCAGTGAGACAGTCAACATGTTGAAGCCAAACTGACGCCAGGACTGGTCTCCAGTTGCACTCTCTCTGTTTGCGTGTGTGTGTTCTCCATGACCGTGTTTGCAAATTCATCTTTCGCCAATTAGCTTCAGCCAGCTGGTCTGGGTGTTTGATATGTACTGCGAAACAAACTGAAAAAATATATTTTCAACTACACGTTCAGCAAAGTACAATAGCAGAAGGCCAAAGTCACAGTGCTGTGAGTACTAAGAAGTAGCTAGTAAAATGACTCTACCCCTCTAAGATGGTCCATCCATCATCCTCTGGTAATCATCAATCTTAAAATGACAACAAATAATACCAATCAGATTACTGAAAATATGTAACAAATTTGTATTAATGCTGGCAGACTAATTCATGTTCATTCAATAATAAATATATATTATTTTCTTACATTTTGATATTGAAATAAATGATGCCAGTCTGTGGTGTTGACAAACGGCCAGGCACGTGTTAATTAACGGGCCCAGAAGTTTATTCACTTGCACTTTAATTCCATGATTCTGACTTATTCATACTAGAGATTTCACTAACCTCGACCCTTTAACTAATGTACATTTGAGCGGTTGATAGGTCACATCTGGTATCCTGATGGAAGCAGGGCAATGTTAACAACACTATAAGTAGGTTAGAAGAACATGGCTTGAGAATGTTCTTTACGTTACAGTTCAGTTTATGTGGTTGGTATGTGTTTCATCAATGTAATGTTTTCCTCAGTGTCATGTTACGGCGTTGTATTGATGAAAATGAAACCGTTTTTCCTGGGATGTTTAACGTGGTTTTAGAATGGGATGGGGTAGGCTAATTGACATGTACCACACCTTAGAATCGCTAGGTACCAACCTACATTGCCTTATGAGATTCCTGCTGCACTGTGAATCTAAAAGTTCCTCTGCATGTGTTGTCAATATTGCCCCTTGGCATATTGTCCAGAAATGATACCTTGTGGTCTGCTTTGACACCAGAATACATTTTGACGTACAGCGATGCCATACAGGTCATTTTCAAAGAGCAAAATTGATATTCTGGTTAAGATGGTCTTTCAAATTTAGAATTACTGTATAAAATGTACATGCTTAATTCTAATGTATAAACTACATGAAAGAAATTGAGTCACAGCGCTGGAGCAACAGACGATTTTTTTTGCCCTTCAAATCTACCAGATAAACTGATTAAACGGGCAGATTGTATTCATTAATGAAGGATCCACTGAGAGCAATATGCTAACAGTGTATTATTTCATTATGTCAAAGCAGCTCCGTCATAGGCCATTTTGAATTCCACCACACAGTTTTTAAGAGCTTTTTAATGAACTAAATATCATCCCTGGCCGCCGTTGGCCAGACAGCCTGGCTCGTGTGTTTGTCCGTGTGTGTTGTGTATAGAGATGACATGAGAAGCTCCGTGGCCAGTTGATTAATGACTCAGGGAAAACTGCTCTGTGGCGTCATAACAACAACAATTAAAAAAGCAATTTCCCAGAAGGTTTCTGTGTCCCCCAGCGACAGTGAGAGAGTGGAGTTGTTTTTTATCCTCTCTAGGATAAACAAAGAGGAATGGAGAGAGGGAGACACTGGAGAGGTACAGACATTTTGGAAAGCATAAAAAGGGTGAATAAGCTTGTGAAGGAAAAGTTGTTTCTTAATGGATGTTTGGTGTTGCAATCGAGTAAAGGGAATTTTGAAAACATTGCAGAGAGATACAACCTCGTTCCCATAATGTTGAGACGCTGCCTAATATGTAAATAAAAACAGAATGTGATGTGCAAATCATTCAAACCCTATATTCAATCGAAAATAGTACAAAGAGAACATATAAAATGTTGAAACTAAGACGTTTTATTGTTTCTTGAAAAATATATGCCCACTTTGAATTTGATGCCAGCAACAAAGTGTTGGGACGAAGGCAAAGACTGGTAACGTTGTGTAATGCTAACAAACTAATCCTGGTGGAACATTTCACAACTAATTAGGTCTGTTGGCAACAAGTCAGTAACTTGATTGGGCATTAAAAGATCATTCCAGAGAGGATGGGTCTGTCAGAAGTGAGGATCGGGAGGGGTTCATCACTCTGTGAAAGACTGCACAGGCAAATAGTGCCAGAATTCAAGAATAATGTTTCACAATGTAAAATTGCAGAGTTTGGGGATCTCATCATCTATGGTACATAATATCATTAAAAGATTCAGATAATTCAGAGAAATCTCTGTAGTCAAGGGAAAAAGCCAAAAAACAGTATTGGATGGCTGTGATCTTCGAACCCTTAGGCGGCACATGCGCTGCCATCCAGATAATGTCTTTCTCAGCAAGACAATGCCAAACCACATTCTGCACATATTACAACAGCATGGCTCCATAGTAAAATAGTCCAGGTGCTAAACTGACCTGCCTGCAGTCCAGACTTGTCACCCGCTGAAAACATTTGGTGCATTATGAAACAGAAAATACGACAAAGTCGACCCAGAACTGTTGAGCAGCCAAAATCCTATATCCAGCAACAATGGAAAACATTTGTCTTTCAGAACTATAGTAATTGGTCTCCTCAGTTCCCAAACATTTATAGAGTATTGCTGAAGGAAGAGGTGATGCAACACAGTGGTTAAGATGCCCTGTCCCAACGTTTTTGAAACATGATGCTGGCATCCAATTCAAAATGGGCATGTATTTATCCAAAAACAATAAACCTTTTCAGTTTCAACATTTAATCTGTTGTCTTTGTACAATTTTCAATTAAATATAGAGAAGAATTATTTGCACACCACTGCATTCTGTTTTTATTCGCATTTTGCACAGAATCCATATTTTTTGGGAAACTGGGCTGTAGATTAAATGTCCTTCTAGAGAGAAAATCAGGATATTACATCTTTAAAAATGACAGGACCAACTGCATGTCAGACTTTACCTTGTGCTAAAGAAGATTGCCAGGATGTCTTAAGATAGTGGGGGAATTTAAATGTGTCACATCAAGAATAGCACTCTAAGGTGTTGTTGAAGTAAAAAACATCCGCCCGTAAACCCGAAATAATGTTCTCCGAAAGCCTGTTATGAGAAATCTGCTTTTCATGAGGTATATTTCTGTTTTAATGTCACTCTTCCATTTTGTGTCAGACAGACAGGCACATTGTCTCTAAGTCGGGAGGCGGATCGACGTGCTCACTCAGTAACAGCAGCTCTATGGGAGATTGTGTGGTTGATGTGGAAACCGGGGTCTTTCATCTTGATGTCACTCACATGGAACATTTTATTACTTTGTGAAGAGGGTGACGGTGAAATGTGTGATTTACATGCCTGGAGAAAAGCAGTAATGCATTGCTTATTTGTTTTGTTCTGTTCTCTGCCATACAGTTAAATTAAGCCCAGTTAAGGAGAGCGTATTTAGGCTGTGATTTCTTTATTGCGTCTCATTCAATATGATGAAAATTAGGTTTGCATAGGCTAGTTTATTGAGTTTTAGATTTCCTGCTCCCGACAAGATTAGTGCAGGATACAAATGCATGGGTATTGCACACACGCACACACACACACACACACACACACACACACACACACACACACACATTTGAAGGCCCCTATATCGCTCATTTGCCACTTATTGCCACACTTGAACCATAGAAAACACTTGTTTTATGAGTAGTGTGTAGTACACTGTTGGCAAATATATCTGAGCTCTTTGGCAGAATGTCAAATTCATTAGACATTCATTAGCTCAGTGGGGAGCAGAAATCTTTTTTTTCTCTCCTCAAATTAGGGTCAATAATTGGTTTAGCTCCTTCCACTGAGTACTTTGCGGTTATTTACTTTGCTGACAAAGTCAAGAGAGGTCTCCGTTGTCTCTTGATTGTCTCCTATGGACTTTTTGTCACTAACAGCAGGGGGCAGGTCTTTTACCCAGAATGCATTTGGATTATGCCTTTGCACCCTCACCAGCCACACTGCCCTCCCTTGGTTGCAAATCTCCACCACTGGCATAATTATACTCATGAATTAAGCATCGTTCGGGCAAAATAGACCGAGAAACCTTTTCAGGGAGAGTCGCTCGCCGCTGTTTAAATGTCAACATCTCGTATCCCCGCCCGCCCCCCCCCCCCAAGTGGTCGGGCTGGGCTCGTACCATAGGGACCCGAGATGGTGTCTGTCCCATTTACGCCACTCTAAGACTCCACAGACCTCCTTACACTGTATGGGTATACTTAACATTACATTGACATTCCCATGACATTTCGGTACTTGCTGTGGAGCACGTTTTTTTAGCGGTGTCTCGCTTGTATGCAATCATTTAGCTCAACGAATGGAATGAAATGTTCATGTTGTGTACTGGATTCTTTGTTTTCTCCATTTTCCATTATGTTCTAATGTTAATTTATTCTCCTCGTTTCTTTTTGTCTTCTCTGACAGAAACTTTTCTCCAAAGGACGGTTTTGAGACTGGACAGTGATGATGTCCATGCAAAGTGAGTTTAAATTAGTTTTTTAAGTCTCACTTGTTTTTCTTTTTTTGCCTCTGGGGAGTGATGAGCACAGATTTACAGCATCTGCAGTGTCAGACGACTCCCAGCGCTCCATCTCTACCTCCATCTTTTCCCTTTCACTCCCTGTCTTCTCCACCTTTCTTCCCAGTGAACGAGGCCGAGGGCACGGTGAAGGTGGCCGAGTGGCAGCAGACATACTACACCTCTGACTCTGGCATTCAGTCAGGCGCCACCACCGTGAGGGAGGACGAGAGCACGGAATACAGCGCCAAGAGCTACAATGTCAACACCACAATGGTGGAAAGCTCGACAGGTATGCCAAAACGAATTTGCTGCATATGGCAAACTCAGAATGTATTCAAGCCCAGTGTCGGTGCTAGCCTTTTGGGGCCCCTAAGCAACGTTTTCCCCTATTGGTTGGGGGATACCTAGCAGTCGTTGGCCCCCTAACAGTCGGGGGCCCTAAGTGACCGCTTATTTCGCTTATGCCTGGAGCCAGCCCTGCTCAAATTCTTTTTTCTTGCTCCACATTTTGTTTTGTTATGGAGTTAATTTATTATTGCTGACATATTTTTATGTGCCAACAATTTACACACAATAACCCATAATGACATAGCAAAATAAAAAAAGGAAAACTGAAATATCTCATGTACATAGGTGTTCTGATCCTTTATTCAGTATTTTGTTGAAGCGTCATTGACAGGGATCACGACTTTGAGTCTTCGTGGCCTCTACTAGCTTTCCATACCTAATTTCGGGGTTAGGGGTTAATTTCTCCCATTCTTCCTTGTAGATCTGCTCAAGCTTTGTCATATTGGATGGGAAGTGTCTGTGAACCTTCAGGTGTTCCCACAAAAGTTAATTGATGTTCAAGTCCAGGCTTTGGCTGGGCTACTCAGAGACATTAACAGGTTTGTCCTTTAGCCAATGTTGTCTTGGCTGTCTTTGTCATTTTTCTGCTGATAGTCTGAGATGCTGTGCACTCTAGATCAGATTTGTTCATTCTTTAATACTGACGAGTCTCTCAGTCTTTGCCAGTGAGAAGCATCCCCATAGCATGATGCTCCCACCACCATGCTTCACTGTAGTGATGTTATTAGCCAGGTGATGTGCAATACCTTGTTTTCATCAGACGTAGTGCTTGGCATTCAGGTCTAATGGTGTCATTTTGGTCTCATCAGAACAAAGATTTTTTTTCGTCATGCTCTCAAAGTCCTTCAGGTGGTCTTGTCAAATGTCTTTTACTGGGGAGTGGCTTTCGCCTTGCCACTTTATAATAAAGGCCTGATTGATGGGGTGCTGCAGAGATGATTGTCCTTCTGGGGTTGTTAGAGTGGCCATTGGGCATTGTTCACCTCCCTGGCTAAGGCTCTTCTTGCCAGGTATTTAGTTTGTCCAGACAGCCAAGAGTTCCTTGGACTTCCAGACTGTATTTTTGTTCCGAGATGTACTGTGAAGTGTGTGACCTTATGTAAACAGGTGTGTGCCTTTCAAAATCATGTCCAATCAATATAATTTTTGGGACTCAAATTAAGATCTAGAGACATCATCGGACACAGGAAGCCTCTGAGGTAAATTTCGAGTGTCATAGCAACGAGTCTGAATGCTTATAAGATATTTCAGCATTTTGTTTTTAATATATAAAAAATATGCTAAAACCTGGTTTTACATTGTCATTATACCCAATCCATTGCGTGTAGATTGATGGCAACAAAAAAACTACATGTTTTACCAACCATTAATTAAGCCAATAACCCAACAAAATGTGAAGTTAAGGGGTCAGAATACTTTTGGAAGATACTGACTTTGTGTCTAAAAATATGCACACTCGCTCTGAAAAATATAGGATGTGTTTTAGATGTCTCTATCAAAACAGTTACAGACTATAGCATTTATCAATCCTATTTGTTGACCTTCCTTCTCCTTTCCCCTCTCTCCCTCCCTCTCCCCCTCTCTCTCTTCCTCTCTCCTTTTCTTTCTGTCCCTCTCTCCCTCCCTCCCTCCCTCGCTCTCTTCTCCCCCTCTCCTCTCTGCCTCCTCCCCCTCTCCTCTCTGCCTCCTCCCCTCCAGATATGGAGGCCCAGTATGCACTGACTCGTGCTCAGAGGGTGAGAGCGGCCATGTTCCCCAAGACCTTGGTGGAGGGCGAGGCGGTACTGGCTGCCCAGAAAGACCCCGGCCAGCAGACCAACGTTCAGCAGCTGGCCGAGCCCTCGCAGCTCCTCAAGACCGCCATCGTCCACCTCATCAACTACCAGGACGATGCGGAGTTGGCTACTCGTGCTGTTCCGGAACTTACCAAGCTCCTAGCTGACGAAGACGCGGTAACCAACCTCAAAAGCTATCCGTGAAATTGTTTCCCAATCGTTGTTTTTTTTTTTAACGAGGTGGGGCGGTCGTGTGTAACCCAGAATGTGCTGTGTAAAATGCGTTAGAAAAACTCTTGTTTCCACTTTGTGCTCTTGTAAAGCACAGTCTGACCCAGTGTCTGTGTATCAGTGATGTAGCCAATCAAACAGAATGCCTGGCCTTTGACTGTCAACGTTAAAGCCCTTTCACTGTGTGACCTTGTCCCTCCATGTCCTCCTTAACGGCATCATACCGACGGCCCGGAGCAATATTTGATTAGCTCAATTAAACAAATCGACCGCTTTGAAAATGATTCAGCCAGTAATTATGGCAGAATGAGAAAGGGTCCACTGTGTGGGTGTGTGTGTGTGTGTGTGTGTGTGTGTGTGTGTGTACATGAAGTGACTGCTGAACTGTACTGCAACGGGGCCCCCCATGTCCCCCGACTGTGACATTGTGTCCGTCCTCACACGTCGGCGCCGTTCTGCTGACTTGATCCGGTTCCATGCTCGACACGCCTGCGGCTCGTTTTTGGCCGTGCGGTGCCTGTCAAGGTCGTGACGGAACCCGTTAGATTGGACAAAGATTAGGCCAATGTGGAAAGCATCTCTCTGCGAAAGGAACTGCCTATTATTAATCTACCTCTGCCACGTGTTTTTTTATGACTATCCATATTATGAAGACACTATTATGAAGTTTATGCCCTTGTTTTATGACTCAAAAAGGCTACTTCATAGCAAAGGACACGTCGAATGAATACAGTAGACGTTTCTATGTAATTCACTGAAACTATCCTTGTAGGATTTAGTCTACGAAAATGTTTAAGGCCTATGTGGTTTTATTATTACTGAAAGTCAGGACTGACCCTGTGCTGCTTTGTCTACTACCGATAGTCTACTACAACAACGGTCTTGTCATGGCAAGACCGATGTTGGTCTTGCCATGACATGGCGGGTTTGGTGTGGAGGGTTTGCCGTGCCAGCACAATTCAACGCTCTCTTTTCCCTCGGTTTGAGCAGTGCTTTTCAAGCCTCTTCCCGTGGATACCTAGCCAGTCCAGGTATGTGAAGTACACCTGAACTAGCACACCTGATTCAACTTGTATACTAATCCTCAAGCCATTGGTTAGTGAATCTGCTGTGCTAGTTCGGGGCTACTTATGTGGAACATCTGGGGCTCCCCAAGGAGATGTTTGAAACCCCCTGAGCTAGAGCACAGACACCTGTTTCTCATCCTCCCTGCCCTCCCCTGTGTTCCTGATCACCGTCCCTATTTAAGTTCCTCTTGCCCTCAACTGTTGGCTGGTCATTGTTGGTATCTTGTTCTGTGGCTGTGTTTTTTCCTAAGTCCTGTTTTGTTCCTTTGGAATCTCTTAAGTGAAGTCCTCCATTCTCCCAGTGCCCTCTCACCATTCTCTCCCTGTTACAACGTTGTCTGGTTCTATGCTTAGTGTCAATGACAATATTCAGTGGACCAACTAGCTGCCGTTGCGCGGAAACCCAATGCAATCGCCGTAAAAGACATAGACGCATCCCAGTGTCGCCAACGTGTCTCTCGTCGCAGGTGGTCGTCAACAAGGCGGCCATGATCGTGAACCAGCTGACGCGGAAGGAGGCGTCTCGCCGGGTGCTGATGGCGTCTCCCCAGATGGTGGCAGCGGTGATCCGGGCCATGCAGAACACCGGGGACATGGAGACGGCCCGCTGTGCCGCCAGCGTCCTCCACAGCCTCTCCCACCAGAGGGAGGGCCTGCTCGCCATATTCAAATCCGGGGGCATCCCTGCCCTGGTCCGCATGCTCAGGTATGGGGTGGTGGGGGGGGCAGCGGGATGGCTTGATGGATGGGGGTGGAATCAAATGAATAGGTGAAGGGAGAGAAGTGTGGATGTTTTCCCTGTTGTTGTTGTTGTTGTTGTTGTTGTTGTTGTTGATACATGTTTTTTTAATTGAGTGTGGATGGATTATTGGGTGACAGAAGGATTAATGGTTTGAAAATACTTGATTAAAGTCTTGGAATGGACTGGTACATAGGTACAGTTGGATGGAAAGATGAACTGATGGGTGATCTGATGTAAGTGAATTAGAGAATGAAGGGAGCCGAAAGCAAGGGAGTAATACAGAGGAATAGAAAGATATAAATAGACTTCAGGGAATAGAAATATAAAAATAGATTTCGGTGTCAGAAATTTGTCTAAGTGAAGTAGACAAACAATGCTCTGGCTTGACTCTGTGTGTTTGTGTGCGTGTGTGTATGTCTACTCAAATTCCTATGATGGCGAAGACCATTTTCTTTTTCAAGAATTCGGTTTAGCTTTACAATTAGGGTTTGATGAGGATCAGGGTTTGAGTTAGGGTTACTTTATTGTTTGAGGGGGAAAGCAGTACTACATTTTTGGTCTTTACTTTGATTGAAATGCATGTGTGTAGTAAGATGCCTTCTATCAGCGGAAGAGAAAAGATTTCGCCTGTCACACAATTTGTTAAGTCATGGGGTAAGATAAGGGTTAGAATTAAGGTTAAGGTTAGAATCAAGGTTTGGTTATGGTTACACTTGGGGTTAGGTTTAGGTTTAAGGTTATTGGTTAGGTGAGTTTAATATTTTAATGGTACTCAATTATTGGTCCTCTCTTTGATAGAAATTCAAGATTCTGTGTGTGTGTCCCACATCCATGACCACTTCTACCTACAGGCTAAAACATTAGCATATCACATTATTAAGCGTCAGAACGAAGTTGTCATGCTGTGCTCGTTTACTTGGCCACACTGGTTTGCAAAGCATATCAACCCAACCACCGGCGCATTTTAACCTCCCGTAAGTGGCAGCCATTTTTCATAAGCCATCCTCATGGAGGCAGAGAGAGCATCTTTATCTCCATTCACTAAGTGTAAACCCCCACAACCAGGTAGAACACTCTGGAAGACATCAAACAGAAACTAAATTGAGAAATTCCTTCAGGAACAAAACAAAGATACATACAAATGGAAAAGCCTGCCTGAACAGGGCTGTCAAAAGGGGCTTAGATGTTCCACACGTTGAGTCTTAAGGCAGATTCGTGATCAAGAAATATGTGCTATTTAAACGATACATAGAGTGGCCAGGGCAAAACTCTGCAACGAACTGAAATACGAAATTCAGAGGAAACTAATTAAGGGGTGGAACGGTCATGCTAATTTCTGTCATAACCCCTCACCCTCTCCTCTTCTATCTCTAATCTGCCTGGCTCATTTATTTTTCATCTTTCTCACTTCTCTCTCCCCTTTTCTCTGTTGGCTTGCTCTCCTTTTTGTTTTTCTTCCTCTGTCTCGTACTCTCTCCTCTTTCTCTCCACTCTCCCTACTTGTTTTCCACTCTCTCTGCTCCCATCTCTCTGCTCCCTCTCCCTCTGTTTTTCTCCCTCCGGTAAGCTCTCCCATGGAGTCGGTGCTGTTCTACGCCATCACCACCCTCCACAACCTGCTGCTGCACCAGGAGGGAGCCAAGATGGCGGTTCGCCTGGCAGACGGTCTGCAGAGGATGGTGCCCCTGCTGAAAAAGAGCAACCCCAAGTTTCTGGCCATCACCACCGACTGCCTGCAGCTGCTCTCCTACGGAAACCAGGAGAGCAAGGTGTGTGTGAGGGCCGGCTGGGTTGTGGGGTTAGGGTTAGGTTTTAGGGGTTAGGGTTTGAATTGGTGGGAAACTGGTGAGGGGTGTGGTGTGTGTCTGTGTGGCTGTGTTTAAATGCTTGAGTCAGCATGATTAACAGCAACTACCTGCAGCTTTAATGCAGCCAGGGAAGTGTGTGGGTGGGGTGTGTGCGTGTATATGTGTGTGTGTGTGTGTGTGTGTGTGTGTGTGTGTGTGTGTTTGTGTGTTTGTGTGTGAGAGAGAGAGAGAGAGAGAGAGAGAGAGAGAGAGAGAGAGTCTACATGTATCAGTAATTTAGACTCTGGTCCAATTACTGATGAAAAATAAGGAATCACTGATGCATTTAACAGCAACTTCATTGCTGCAGGTTTTTTTCTTCTTTTGAATAACATTGATGCCCACTCCTTGTAGGGCTAAATGATTATAGAGGAATTACAGTAAAATAACTCAGAAAGGAAGGCCAAATCCCAAATGACCCCCTCCCCTTGGCCCTCAACTCTCCGTTTTCACATTTACCCACGCCTTCACCATTTGCACAAGCCGAGGGAGTAAAAATCACAGAGGGTTAGGGGCTAATTAGACCCTGCAGTGACTTGACAAATGTAAGAGACGAAATACCTTTCTAAACGGAACATTTAACTGTAACCGGGATTTGTGTCTATTGTAATGACACGAGGGATTTGTTCATTTCAATTGACTGCTCATTTCGTTGTTTGAAGTGGCACACGAATTGCATCCTTCGAGTCGCAGGTGTGTCTCGAGCTAGTTGGTAAGGGGTGCAGCGCTGGTTTTACAATGTTTACGTCATGTTTGCTATAGACACATATAAATCCACAGGGGCAACTAGTGCAAGGTCTGTTTTAATGCTCAGCACCCATTATCACTGACCTCCCCACATTTAAAATGTCACTTTGGCTTCGGGAGCTGTTCCTGAAGTCTGGAAAGACTCCATACGGGTCAGGGATGCTAGTAACACTGACAACTGTCACCACATTTTTTTGCCGTCTCTTTTAGCGTGGAAACTCTGGCAAATCAACAGCGATGGTTCTTAGAATTTTATTCTGAATCTTCATAAATCTCGTTTTATTCTGGATTAGAGCACTTTTCTTGCTTCCTGGTCAGTGCTTCACATGATACATTGGACTAATTGTGATGCATTGTTTGTAAACGAGTTGGCCCAGTTGTTGATTCAGAATTTCTAGCAGTACATAAAGAGGGTTCCCCTTTTTGGGCATTAAAAATAAGCTAGAATAGTCATGTACGACAATAACAATGTCTACGCTTAATTTCAAAACAATTTGATGTCATTTCAATGGACAAAAAATTGCTTCTCTCTCAAAAACAAGGACATTTCTAAGTGACCTCAAACTTTTGAACAGTAGTGTATATACCGTTTAAACAGCGGTAGACCGATAGCCACGTTTGGATGTCAAATAGCAACGTGGAGATGTCAAATAGCAACGTGGGGATGTCAAATAGCAACGTCTAGATGTCAAATAGCAACGTGGAGACGTCAAATAGCAACGGGTGGATGTCAAATAGCAACGTGTAGATGTCCAATAGCAACGTGGAATATCTTCATAGGTGCAAAGCAGTGCATTATCAGCAACAATCCGTCCAATGTTTCAGTGGCTCTATATGTTTGCTAATCCAAGTTCATTATTTTGAAAGGTTAATCGATCATTAGACTAGTTGAGCATCTGGAGCATCTGCAAACATGGGTTCAAGTACAAGCTCAAAATGACAAAACTTTCTTCTGAAACTTGTCAATCTATTCTTATTCTGAGAAATGAAGGCTATTCAATGTGAGAAATAGCCAAGGAACTGAAGATCTCATACAAACACGTGTATTACTCCCTTCACAGAACAGAACAAACTGGCGCTAATCAGTATACAAAGAGGTGTGGGAGGCCCTGGTGCACAACTGAGTAAGAATATATTAGTGTCAAGTTCAAGAAACAGGCAACTCACAGGTCCTCAACTGGCTGGTTCATTAAATAGTACCCACAAAACACCAGTCTCTACATCAACAGGTGACTCTGAGATGCTGGCCTTCTAGGCAGAGTTCTTCCTCTGTTCAGTGTCTGTGTTATTTTGCCCATCTTAATCTTTTCTTTTTCTTTGCAACTCAGTTTTTGGTAAATGGATCAAGTGTGTTTGTGCATGTGATGTGCGTTTGTGTGTTTGTTTGTGTGTGTGTGTGTTTGTGTTTGTGTGTGTGTGTTTGTGTGTGTTTATGCGTGTGATGTGTGTGTGTGTGTGCGTGTTTGTGGTTGTGTGTGTGTGTGTGTGTGTGTGTGTGTGTGTTTGTGAATTTGTGTGTGTTCGTGTGTGAATTTGTGTGGGTGTGTGTTTGTGTGTCACACACTCTCCTTACCAGATTTCATCCGTTTTCAGTTAGAAATTAATTTCTGTAGGCAGATCTTATCCAAGCAAAGAAATGTTACAGCATTACCAGTTAAAAAACTCTATGTTTTACATTTAAAACAGAATCGGTTCAGGTTAGTTTTAGGTAAGGGTTATATTTGAAGTTAGGGTAAGGGTAGGGTTTAGTGTAGGGAAAAGGTCTAACCTTGGACAAAATGTTTGTCAAAAAACAGAGCATGCAGCCTGTTAAAAATGCAACATAGAGACAACCAATCACAAAATGTTTGCCTTGGGGGAAGATCTGCCAATCTGCATATTACATCAGCATTATTCCAAGTATAAAGTAAATGCAAATAAGACAAATATACGTACACTGATATTTCTATTCTAGGACTTGTATGTGACACAATTTGTACACAAAGAATAGTCCAAAATCTGCAATTAAATGATAATTGTACTTGACAGTGTGATTTCATTTGTATTCCTGTCAGCTTATTATCCTAGCCAACGGGGGCCCTGAGGGGCTTGTCTTCATCATGAGGAACTATAACTATGAGAAACTGCTGTGGACCACCAGCCGTGTGCTCAAAGTGCTCTCCGTGTGCCCTAGCAACAAGCCCGCCATAGTGGAAGCCGGTGAGTGGCTGTGTGCCTGTGTGTTTCTGTGTCTCGTCCTTGTCCACAATGAGAGGCATATCTGACCTCCTCTCGTGTCCTTCAGGAGGCATGCAAGCCCTGGGACAGCACCTGACCGGATCCAGCCAGCGCCTTACACAGAACTGCCTCTGGACTCTGAGGAACCTGTCTGATGCCGCCACTAAACAGGTAAGATGCCAAGTAACTATTGAGTACATTTTGAATCAGCTGACAGGACCATAGAGTTCTAAAGAGGTAGTACAGAGAGTCTATGAAGACATGACCATAGAGTTCTAAAGAAGTAGAACAGAGTCTATAAAGACAGGACCACAGATCTCTAAAGAGGTAGTACAGAGAGTCTAAGAAGACAGGACCATAGAGTTCTAAAGAGGTAGTACAGAGAGTTTATAAGGACAGGACCACAGAGTTCTAAAGAGGTAGTACAGAGTCTATAAAGACAGGACCACAGAGTTCTAAAGAGGTAGTACAGAGAGTCTAAGAAGACAGGACCATAGAGTTCTAAAGAGGTAGTACAGAGAGTTTATAAGGACAGGACCACAGAGTTCTAAAGAGGTAGTACAGAGAGTCTATGAAGACAGGACCAGAGAGTTCTAAAGAGTTAGTACAGAGTCTATAAAGACAGGACCACAGAGTTGTAAAGAGGTAGCACAGAGTCTATAAAGACAGGACCACAGAGTTCTAAAGAGGTAGTACAGAGTCTATAAAGACAGGACCACAGAGTTCTAAAGAGGTAGTACAGAGAGTCTATGAAGACATGACCATAGACTTCTAAAGAGGTAGTACAGAGAGTCTATGAAGACATGACCATAGACTTCTAAAGAGGTAGTACAGTGAGTCTATGAAGACAGGACCAGAGAGTTCTAAAGAGTTAGTACAGAGTCTATAAAGACAGGACCACAGAGTTGTAAAGAGGTAGCACAGAGTCTATAAAGACAGGACCACAGAGTTCTAAAGAGGTAGTACAGAGTCTATAAAGACAGGACCACAGAGTTCTAAAGAGGTAGTACAGAGAGTCTAAGAAGACAGGACCATAGAGTTCTAAAGAGGTAGTACAGAGAGTTTATAAGGACAGGACCACAGAGTTCTAAAGAGGTAGTACAGAGTCTATAAAGACAGGACCACAGAGTTGTAAAGAGGTAGCACAGAGTATATAAAGACAGGACCACAGAGTTCTAAAGAGGTAGTACAGAGTCTATAAAGACAGGACCACAGAGTTCTAAAGAGGTAGTACAGAGAGTCTGTGAAGACAGGACTATAGAGTTATGAAGCGGTAGTTCAAAGAGTCTATAAAGACAGAACCATAGAGATATAAAAAGGTAGTACAGAGAGTCTATAAAGACAGAACCATATAGTTATAAAAGAGGTAGTACAGAGTGTCTATAAAGAGAAGACCATAGAGTTATAAAGAGGTAGTTCAGAGAGTGTATATAGACAGAACCATAGAGATATAAAGAGGTAGTAGAGTGGGTCTATAAAGACAGGACCATGGTTAGAAAAATAGGTAGTACAGAGTTAATGAAGACAGAACCAGAGAGTATTAAAGAGGTAGTACAGGGAGTCTATGAAGACAGGACCATAGAGTTATAAACAGTGACAGAGGGGGCATTGGACAGGAGAGAGCCAACAGAAAACAAATGCACAGTGAACCCCACCCCCCCATGTGTGCAGGAGGGCCTGGACGGTCTGCTGCAGGTGCTGGTCAGCCAGCTGGGTTCGGACGACGTCAACATGCTGACATGTGCCACCGGGATCCTGTCCAACCTCACCTGCAACAACTCCCGTAACAAGGCCCTGGTCACACAGTGTGGAGGCGTCGAGGCCCTCATCCACGCTGTACTGAGGGCCGGGGAGAAGGAGGACGTGGCGGAGCCCGCCGTGTGCGCCCTGCGTCACCTGACGTCACGCCACCAGGACGCAGAGCTGGCCCAGAATGCCGTGCGGCTGCATTACGGCATTCCGGCCATTGTCAAACTGCTTGGGCAGCCTCACTACTGGCCTGTGGTGAAGGTGAGGTGGGGGAGGGCGGTGGCGAGTTCAGGGGTCATGGGGTTGGGCAGGGAAAGTTGGGGGTCAGGGGGATGTAAGGAACGCGGGGGTGTTGGACAGTGAATAGGAGAGACCAGGGTTGTGGAAAAGTATTTCTGAGTTGCAGACATTTTGTGGATGTTTGTCTGTTCCATTTTGTAGTCGAGCTGGTGGCTCCGTTAACCCGTTAGTCCATTGTGAGTGAATTGAAGGTGAGGGGTGAAAGGTCAGTGGTTAAAGGCTTCTGGCTGGGCGTGGTGGTTATGACTGACCGAGTGATCCTTTGATTGTTTCGTTTGGATTGTTGATTTTTCTACGTGGTTGTTTCGTTTTCCTAAACTAGTTGCGGTGAATCAATGTATCTTAAGTGCCTCAGTCGTTCAGCAGCTGCAGTCGCTCTTTAATGAGTCCTCATTTAATTGGGTGCCTTAGTGAGGTTAAAATCATTGCCTGCTGTACGGCCACTATTCATTATCCCATTCCTTTCCTTGAGGCTTTAGTTGGAAGAAAAATTGCAGTAATATTGAACTTACTTGGAACAGTTGTATACATTATATTAATGATGTAATTAGGTAGAAGCCTAAATTTGTCCAATTTTACACATGTATGTGTATTTCCCTCTCCCTGAGGCAGCTACAGCGCTTGCTTACATCGACTCTGGAGACATTTTGGTGTTTTAAATGCTACCGTAGAGCAGCAACTTCTTTCCTCAAGGACAAAATGACAGATTTTCAGCCTTGACTGCTCTAGGATCCACTCTAACAACCTTTGTGTTGCTGGTCCGATGCTCTGTTAGTTTCCCAGACTGGGGCGTCGCGGGAGAAACTGTCGGGAAAAAACTACTTGTTACATCGGACATTGGTCACAGTCAAACTACACAATACAAGAGGCAGTTGTCCGGTTTTTAGGGAGGGCAAGCAAGATTACAAGCAGGCTAGCAGGTGGATATCATTAACATTTTCACCCATTCCAGTAAGAACTGAAAGCTAAGATGGGCTTTGGTTGGTTGCTCACACCAATACATCGGAATTGATTTGCATCAGCTTAGACGAACTTTAGTCCCACCCTTTTGCATGCCCAACAGGTTTTCAGCCCAAGAAGCTGCTCATCACTTTCCCTTTAATGGAATCGAAGTAGAGGTGCTCCAAAGCATGATTCCGCAGACAATCATGATATTGGGGAATTTGGTTGCTTTTAACATGACTGTGACTAATTATTAATTACAAATTTGACAAATGTTCTTAACCCATTATCTAGTACTACTAGCTTTCTTTTCTTGTTTTTTTAACCCATTAACGAAGTACCACTGTTTTTCTTTTTTCTGAGGCCCACAGTCAACTCATTTGTAAGTTACTTACACACTTGAAGATGTATTCAGTTTGAGTTCAATACTGTTAACCGATACGGTCATTTGTGTTGTCTGAATGTCATGAATTCTTTCATTTGCAACCACCCATCTGTTTGTAGGAGACGCCTCGGAAACAGATGTTAATTAAGAAAAACAAGCTATTTACTTTCTACAGAGAGTGGAGGTTTATGACCCTAGAATGAATGACCCAAAACACAATTTTTACAGAGCAGTGGTTGGTTTAGCTGAGAAGAGAGTTGGAGAAGGACAGTAACAAAGGCAGACAAGCATCGTTTCAAAATAAATACTCTAGCAGGGTTTCAAAATAAATACTCTAGCAGACTTTCAAAATAAATACTCTAGCAGGCTTTCAAAATAAATACTCATGCAGGGGTTCAAAATAAATACTCTAGCAGGGTTTCAAAACAAACAAAATTGCTCACATGAATGTTTACATCTATACTACAAGAGGGAGGGGTCATTGCTGAGTTGTCGGGCTTATGATATTTTTTACTCCATGTTACTGTAGCTACCAGGTAGTAATTGAGTTCATACTCCTTCCAGGACAGGAGGCTAAAGAGCTGCTCACTCATTTGTTGATCCTTACCACATACCTCCAGCCCAGGTAGAGTTACTCCGTATATAGTGTGAATAGGAAGTAGTATTTACATGTAAATGTTATTTCAATTAATCTGTCATTAGGACAGTTGTTATAGTCTAATAACGCTCTGTGTCCTGACTTGTTAAGCTAATAGGATGTACCTTGTCTGAAAGCCATAGCAACTTGGGGAGAGTTTAATCCATTACAGTTATATTAAGAGCATGGATGAGTGATTTCGGAGACAAACGTTAATGTATGTGTTTACCTGAAGTCCATATTAGACCCATCTGGGAGGGGCCGCTCGCGGTTGGAATGTCCATATAAGGAGTTTGTTGTTTGGGAGCAGCTGGAAAAAGCTGTTCCAAGAGGCTTGATTGAAGAATCTGTTGTCTTCAGACGCGGTCTACACTTTATGTATGTTCATGCCTGGACTTTGCCGATTGTGGCTCAGTTGAAAAAAAAGCGTTTTGTGGCCTTGTCCTTTTGTCCTGCCCTTTAAGCACGTGGCAGAGATAGGAAAGATTGCTTCTTGAAATCAATTTGGAGGATAAGCCGTGCACAGCCTAACCTCACTTGACTCCAAATCGTTTTGTGTGTGTTGTCGGTCATATATACCTGGACGGAAGAGGTGCCAAGTGACAAGATAGGGGGACTGATTCATCCGTAAGATATGGGAGACCCTCCCTTTATTTACACTTTATTACTCTGGACTACACCCAGATAAAAGCTTATCAGGCATCAGTCTCAACACAACCAATTGACCCTCCTCTGGCTCTGGGATTAAAGTGCAGAGAGTCAGACAATTTAGGGGTGATTCATTTCTGATTTATGATGTACATTTATTTTGTGCCAGTTCATGCCGCAATTGTGTAAAACGTTTTTTTCGGGGGGGTGATTATAAATCTAGTTATAGGAGAGTGTTATTTTATAATTCTGAAGGAGGATGCTCTAAAAGTGATGTATATAAGCACTGTGAGGCTAATCTTTGTATAAACAGATGTGAATGATTAATTTATGAGTAACCTCAGGTTGTCACAAAATGCTGTTGTTTCAAACAGAGGACATTCTGTTTTACTCCTGCAAATAAAATTAACCTACACAATACCATCACCCCATTCCTGACACCTAAGACTCTCGGTTTTCCTTCAGAGGAATAAAAAAATGTTTTGTCACAGGCAAAAGGATTTTGGGAGCTCCTAACACTGTCCTGCCCAACCCTATTCCTGATGATCTACCATCTTGCACTAGCCCAGTTGAGCATTTCATCCAGCTAACTATTAGAATCAGGTGTGCTGAATTAGATTTGGAGAGAAAACCTACCGGACAGTAGATCTCCAGGAACAGGGTTGGGCAGCCCTGCCCTAACATAAATACTTTAATAATAAAGATGAACTGTACAAGAAACTAGGACGGATTTGATGTTTAAAAGAGATTGCAGCCTGTAGAGGAAGAATGAGTTCCTCCACTATGTGAGAGGTACAACAGGGCGCACGCCGAGCTGAACCTCGAGGATGGACACAGGCCATGCATCCCATAATCCTTCTGCGTTGCTCTGGAGACCGTTGGTTTGGACAACACCCGCTGGCTCCTATTCGGTTTTGTTTTAGAGAGTAGGAGAGCAAGACAAGGAGGGAGAGAGACCATATAGAGATTGAGTAAGAGAGCTAGATAGTGAGAGAAAACATTACAAGGGCTGTTTACAACTCTTTGCTGTCATTCCTTAGCAATGAGAACAAGATTGATTTGGTATTTACTCAGAATCCAGTGGATTCATTTTAGAGTTGTGTCACTGATGTATATTTGATTTTGTATGTAATGAACATCAAGGAGTTCTCTCCATACCCAACTGTATCTGGAGTCCTGTTTTTAGTATTGCTAAGAACTTACAAAAATGCTTATTTTACCACAGAATGTCAATAGAGTTGGGATTTATTAGAGTGAGAGTTATGCTAACAGCATGTCATATTTACATAAGTTTCACAGTGTTTCTCTAATCAAGGGTCATAAGATTTGAACTTCGAGTCGAGACAGAAACTGGAGAAAAACATTGAACTTGGTACATGGAACTGATTTCCGCAAGCCACTTGGGTTCAGACAGAAAACACCACATATTAGTTTAACCATGTAGTAGAAAACGTATGTGCAGTAACGTACATGCAATGTTCTGTCATTAGGATCTCCTACTCTGGGCTAACTCACTGCCATCAGATGATTGTCTTTACAATACAGCCAACAATAACATCACCGTAATGATATTAACAGCAGTCCCCATGGGCAATGAGCAAGGTGAGCAGTAGCAATCAGATGGAGACAGGGGTGGTGGGCGGAGTTGAACCAGCATGCTAGGATGACCATCAGAATATCAGACTGAGTTAGTCAACCTGACAGGTAATGTTTTTCTTTGTTACCGTGTTTTGTTTTATGATTGTGCCATTCGGTTTTTACTTACAATTGAATGTGGATCCCATGAGAAAGAAAAGACACGTGTTTTGCCTGCTCACTCATGTTTTCTTTGCAAATGGTACATATATTACCAATTCTCCAAGGGTATGCAAACTTTTGAGCACAACTGTACAATGTGTTAACAGGACGATGAATGTAATATCGACCGTACGGTGTCCATAGAAACGGAGACTGTTTATTGATTTTTCAGTAGCGAAATATCATTGTTTTAAAGCGTTTGATTGAAATTTGAGACAGGGTTGTTTTTCCCTCGTCAGTGCTGACCCAGGCCTTCAACTGTTATAACAGCAAAGGCTTCCATCCTGCGCGAGTCCTCAGCACTCTCTTTTAGAGATGCTCCTCTGAGTCGCCCTGAGAATGCAGCGACCATGAACTTCACATGAGTTCATGCCAATAGGATAACAACAGTTCAGTGGACGAACGCCTGTGTATATATATACACACGTGTGTGTGTGTGTGTGTGTGTGTACTTGTATACGTGTGTGTGCTGCTCTGTCGTTCTCCTGTGCTTCTTTAGCTCCACATGAATGGCCTCTCTGCGTGTCCTTTATTTGTCCCATCCGTGGTCAATCGTCGAATCCTGGTGTCCTGTCATTCAATGGCCTGAATGTATGTGAGTGAGATCACACTTGCCTCGTCCTTGGAATCTCCTCTTGGTCTAAAAATTCATGAAAGCATATTTGTTCACACAGTGTGCATGCAGACCATCTGCACTAAGTGTGCGTTTGTGTGTGTGTGCGTGTGTGTGTGTGTTTGTGGCTCCACTGACTCACATTTCCCTAGTCTGTAGTGGCTTGTCAATATTGATGTGAATAGCGTTCTCTACTCCAACTGACAGAAAGACGTTGCGCCGTTATAAGATCTGTTGCCAGCTTGTTGGCGATGACTTGACCATGCATACAACCCAATCGGGAGATATTAGGCTTTCAATTTGCTCTGATTGACTACTATTTAGTTCCCAGATACAGAACATAAATCACCCGCGTGCACACATTCACACACGCCAGCTACTGTCTCCATAACACACGATCGTGCTCACTCCTCTATCTCAGCCTCCTTCTGGTCTCTGTCAGCCAGGAGGTCTTTCTGCACCAAGCTGTGTCTAATCACTCATATACGCCTTCTGAATTTCAATATCATACAGTGAAAGAGTGAATTAATCTGAATTTAAATATCATACAGGGAAAGAGTGAATTAATCTGAATTTAAACATCATACAGGGAAAGAGTGAATTAATCTGAATAAAAAAATCACCCTTTGAAAGAGCGTATTAATCTGAATTTAAATATCATACAGTGGGAGAATCTGAATTTATACATCATACAGTGGGAAAATCTGAATTTAAATATCATACAGTGGGTGAATCTGAATTTAAATATCATAGTGGGAGAATCTGAATTTAAATATCATACAGTGGGAGAATCTGAATTTAAATATCATACAGTGGGTTAATCTGAATTTAAATATCATACAGTGGGTTAATCTGAATTTAAATATCATACAGTGGGAGAATCTGAATTTAAATATCATACAGTGGGTGAATCTGAATTTAAATATCATACAGTGGGTGAATCTGAATTTAAATATCATACAGTGGAAGAGTTAAAGGATTTGTGTGTATGTGGGTAATTGTATGTGTTTATTCAGATTCATTATACATAAGGAGAAGGCTGTATAAATGATAACCATTTTTTAATGCTGGGATTCGCATTGGCATTTTATGTGTGATGTGTGTGTGTGGGTATTTTGGAATGCACGTGCGAAAGTGTGTAGGTGCATCTGTAATTGCGTGCACATATGTGTCTAAATGCAATTTGAATTAAAGAATTAATTTAGTCCATCTTGGTGCGTTACCGATGCGAACACTGCTGGCCACGCCTGAATACCCAGCAAAGCATTAAAGCCTGAAATTCAAAGGGATGTTTTTTCCTCCTGATCTGCACTTCTCGCTAACAGACAGCAGGGAGTGTGTGTGTGTGTGAGTGTGTGTGTGTGTGTGTGTGTGTGTGTGTGTGTTTGGTGGATTAGGCTACCAGCGCTTCATCACAGCATGCATTCTAAATCTAGCCGTAGCTATTTTAACAAGTAGGATATTGTTCTGTAATTATGTTAAATGGCTGATGTGAGCTTGAAAGGAAACTTTTTATACGATGTTATTGGGCCATGTTGGGGCTAACCATCAGGGAAAATGGAAAGATCCGGAAAGGCTGCTGCTTGTACAGCGTAAATCACATGCATTCATAGTCCTTTACCTTATAGACTAGCACTGTACGGTCATTGACCTGAGCTCTGTATTGCAGGGTGAACTATTTAATTACATTGCTGTCTGATCAAAATCATTTATATACAATATAAAACACTTGTCGGGAATTGGTCAAAACAACCACACTTTTCAACTAGAATACCTGTAAAATGTATTTATGAAACGTCCATAAATTTAGAATAAAAATAAAATGTGTAGGCGACCATCTTAGTCAGAGGTTTTGATCAGAATGCTGTTGAGTCCTTTTTGTTATCATAAATGCACTGTCATAATAATGTTTAAGTGCAATAATGCTTTAGTTTGATAATAATTTAATGTAATAATGCCTTAATATAATAATGCTTTAGTGTACTGGTAAACGGTATTGTATGCCATAAGGGAGGTTCGATTGGTGCTAACCTGCTCTCTCTCTCCTCTCTGATAGGCCACGGTTGGTTTGATCCGTAACCTGGCATTGTGCCCAGTAAATCAGGCCCCATTGAGAGATGCCGGAGCCATTCCCCGATTGGTCAACCTGTTGCTGAAGGCTCACCAGGACACCCAGAGACACGCCTCCAGCGCTCAGCAGACATACCAGGTTGGCTACTCCCACCCATCGACACGTACAACTCAGCGACACCCTGACAGGCACTGTCATGGCAACACAGTACAGCTGTCACCTTTAGCCGGCAGCCTAGCAGTTGAAGCATCTGACCAGTAAGGCAGCTAGATGAGACCTGCCAAGGCAGCAAGGTGGAAAATCAGTTAACAAGAATTACTCCCACTGGGCATATCCTTGCCCCTCTTCAAAAACATTTTCAGTTGGACCTTGATATATATTCAAAAATGATTCTCTTGAAGCTTCACAGGATCTTTTGTAGAATTACAAGTCTAAATTGGGAGAGTGACACCTTGTCTTAATCAAGCAGCAACAAAAGTGTAATTCAAATAAACACTACATGGATGCCAAATGTTTCTTTGTCATGTCTAGAGGCCATGTCCGTGTGTCCTTTTCTAACAGGCACAGCTATGCTAAACATTCCTGGAGAGTAAAAAAATATTAACAGCATTTCTTGAAAAACAAAAGTCGATATAATAACGGTATAATATCCCGGTATAATGTAAATGAATACAAGGAGTTCTGTCGAGAGGCAATCACTGACAATTAATAGAAGTCAATAATTAAATGAAAATAATCCGTAAACCCTATAAGCCATTCAACCCTCTCAATTGAAAGGCCCCTGGAGACAGAAGAGGGGACTTTTATCTCCTCTAACCCAACATGCATTGAGAGGGAGGTGAGAAAGTCAAAATAGGTTGCGACAAGTCAAGGATATACCATGCAATCGGGACTCTGCCAAGGGCAGGGAGAGCTAGCGTTTCACAGCTATTAAAATGTTTACACAGGGCCAGATTGATGTGAGTGAGGGAACAAACTGACCCACACCGACCCAGAGCAACCAACCGAGCACGCAACAATAACACCCATGGCCTGTTCAGAAGCAACTCCCTGACCCTGGCCTCCAGAGTGTAAACACGTGTGGAGATCTGAGTGGGGCTTACGGGTGGTGACATGATCAGAGATTCAGCTAACTCTCTGACAGGCTGGCTGGATTTTGGGCTGTTTCTTACGCTTGTCCATGTTACAAATACGTATTTGCAATTTTCTATTGACTATAACAGCTGTCTCTCCTAAGCGTTTAACGTGCTCTGAAATATTTGAAGTGCAGACTGTCCCTATTCATTTGAGGGTATTTTTGAATCCATATCCCATGATCCAATACAGCATATTTAGAGTGTGTGCAATGGAGCAAAGGCTTATGGGATAGTGGGGTAGCTGTCTGAAAATTACTTGGCAGACTTATTAACAGTCTTGGGGGAAGAGGCTGTGCAGGGTCTTGTTTAACAGTCTTATGGCTTGGGGGTAGAAGCTGTGCAGCGTATGTCTTTGAGGTACAATCTGTATAGGGTTCTGTTGCTCAGATAGCTGGGCTTGTTTATTATTTTTGGGACTTTCTCTGAAATCACCAGGCATATAGGTCTTGGCTGACAGTGAGCTTGGCCCTAATAATGAACTTTGCTTTTCACACCAGCCTCTGAAGCACCTTTCAATCAAAGACGGTGCAACTGCCATGCCAAGCAGTGAAGTAGTCTTCATACCATTTTACAGCTCAAAACAGTTGTCCACGACAACAAATGATCAGTGGTTCCCTAGTTAATAGACATACTCCTATACAGAGTGAGTCACATCTCCTTTATAACACACATACCATTAAGTACCTTACTAGTCAAATTAAGTCCCATACTAGTCAAATGAAGTCCCTTACTAGTCAAATTAAGTACCTTACTAGTCAAATTAAGTCCCTTACTAGTCAAATTAAGTCCCTTACTAGTCAAATTAAGTCCCTTACTAGTCTCTCAAGTCAGACTGTTACTTCCGCCATCTTTGTATGGCTACAGTATAGACATCTTTCCAACTTTGTATGAACATTTACACATGGAGGCGGAACTGAAAGTTAAACAACCGGACGAAAGCGATGTCATTGCCTTTCGGACAGCGCTTGATTTGTCATGAGCACAATACCCACCGCAAGATTTGGCCCCACCTACCAAAAACTCGTGATTCGTCGTGAGAGTCTGAAGAGAGCATTGTGTTTTCAAAATTTCTGAATGTGTAAGAAGAACAAGCATTGCTGCCAGACATTGTGTTGTTACCCAAAGATCTGGTAACGCAGGACTACTCCTATGCCAGATCACCTCAGCCAAACTGGACAGAATTAAAATATGTTGGACCTTGCAGCATTCTGTGAGCACTCAAATCAGAACATCAAATCACAAGGACCTTTATTTCAGTGGGGTGCATATTCTACTGCCGAATGGGTTCACATCCAGCCTACTGCTGAGGGTGGACAGAATAACGGAAACACCACATGAAAAATAAATGTCCCTTTGAAGAAACCAAATCACACATTGTAAATGCGGGTGCAGAGGCCAATTAACAATAAACAGGGTATGAAAATCAGCACTTAAATATTAGAGTTTTCTAACCGAGTGCGTTGCATCCACTCAGGGCAATGCACCATGTGGGATCCTAGCAGGACTGTCCAGCGGTCGCCAGCATGTCCCAGGATGCATTGCATGGCCCCGCTCAGACCTCACCAGTCACACAGAGGATGAATTCAGGCCAGTCGGCCTACAGGGAGACGTACAGCAGGGGCAGCCAATCCAGTCACTGGCCCACTTTGAACTGGAAGCGTCACGGCAATAACCCCAGGCACAGAAAGCACAGAGCTGCGGTTTTAGGCGGATAGGAGACGGCAAGTTTTTTTCCACAGAGCCTCGGCAGAAGAGTGCAGACATATGCTTCATCCCTGTTTTCACCTGTCAGCTTTTTCACATGGTGAGAAAAAGAAGATTACTGGGCACAAAAGACTCCATTCCCTTTACTCGTTGCCTGTAAATGGTTCATTTAAACATGAGGCATGATCAGGGCCAGTTGTAGGCATAAGCGACTGGGGGCTGACTGCTAGGGGGCCTCCAACCACTAGGGATATCTATGGGATATCCAGTTTTGCTCAGGGCCCCCAAAAGGCAAGAGCCGGCTCTGGGCATGATGAACACGCACACACATTGGCACGCACACGCCAACACACCCTATCCAGAATGTGACTCTTGTAATGGGCTTTTGAAGCTTTTGGGAACCAAGAGTGATTTGGGAATCAGTGCCCTCCGTGTCAAATTTAACGGCGCCCGGCTGTTGCGTGGCTGTCAGAATGTGCGGCACGTGCCGTGTCCTGGAGGGAGGCAAAACCAAAGTGCGCCAGGGTGCATCATCCATGAGCCACATAGGGCATACTCCCTCTGGCCACCTTCTAACCCTGACTCTCCCCGCCAGGATGGCGTTCGTATGGAGGAGATAGTGGAGGGCTGCACAGGGGCCCTGCACATCCTGGCCAGAGACCCCGTCAACAGGGGGGAGATTGCCAGCATGCAGACCATCCCGCTGTTTGTTCAGGTAAAACCTCGGCAGAATGGTAGACAGAGTTAAGTTGAACACTGGTGTTTTTAGAAGACGTTTGTTTGTGTGACCGTGACTTAGCCTCTCTCTCTTTCTCTCTCTCTCTCTCTCTCTCTCTCTCTCTCTCACTCCATCCATCCTTTCGTAGCTGTTGTACTCGTATGTGGAGAACGTGAAGAGGGTGTCCGCCGGCGTGCTGTGTGAGTTGGCTCTGGACAAGCAGTCCGCCGAGATGATTGACGCCGAAGGAGCCTCCGCCCCTCTCATGGAGCTGCTGCACTCCAGCAACGAGGGCATCGGTCAGTGGCTCGCTGGACACCAGCTTCAGCATGGTGGACCTCATCATCAAACAGACAGTTCTCTTTTGATGATGTTGTGGCCTTTCATTACTGCGTACAAACACAAATAGGCACACACACTTAAACCAACATCTGGTTCTCACAAATAAAGACGCCATAAAGCACACTTTCTATCACTCCTTTTCAGCGCATACCAACTACAGACCTAATAGACCGATAAATACAGTATAACCCCCCTTCTCAAAATCTGTTTACTATAATGCCGACCAATCAAATATGGTTGTCCCTTTACACATTTGAATTTCCAGTATTTCTGCATCTTAACATTATTCTGTAGACCATATCTCTGTCTCTCTATAGACACTATTTCTGTCTCTTTACATCTCTTTATAGACCATATGTCGTCTCCCTCTATATACTATTTTTGTCTCTTTACATCGCTCTATAGAACGCATCACTTTCTATAGAGAGACACTATTTCTGTTACTTTACTATTTGCAGTATCTCTTTCTCTTTAGATGTCTCTATGTACAGCATCTAAATACAGTATCTCTGTCTCTTTTCATCGCTTTGTGAATAGTATCTCTGTCTCTGTGTACAGGTTTTTTCTGATTTCATCATATCTCTGTCTCTTATAATCTCTGTGTATACATAATATCTCTGCCTCCAAGTTTATTAATAGTGCCCTACATTATTGTACCCCATTAGCAGTTTTTGGAATGGCAAAGAATATAAGCAATGGTAAACAACCTCTGATACCTATCTCACTTCTTCTTTTTCCGCCTCTCTCCCCCAACTCCCTTTCTCCCCATCTCTGTCTCCCCCAACTCCCTTTCTCCCCATCTCTGTCTCCCCCAACTCCCTTTCTCCCCATCTCTCTCTCCCCCAACTCCCTTTCTCCCCATCTCTCTCTCCCCCAACTCCCTTTCTCCC